>UESW01004386.1:325298-369563 GCA_900491605.1 Calamus simplicifolius
ACAAAGAAAAATAGCCGTTAATCAAAAATCTTACCGTTGGAGCTGAGTTGGCATCCGTAAAAATCTCGCCCAGATTTGCTGGAGTCGACTCATGCTTTTTCCGAGTCGGCTCGAGGTCGTGATACCAAAAATAGAAATGTTTAGAAAGTCAAGGGGTCGACTCACCAAAAGTAAAGTGTCGACTCCTGAAAGTCGGAGGTCGACTCATGAAAAGTTAGGGTCAACTCGCGAAGTGCTCAGAAAAACACACCTCTGGTGTCTGAGCAGAGTCGACTCGCACAGTCATGGAGTCGGCTCGACAGAATCGGGGGTCGACTCATGAAATTACGTGGGTCGACTCGAGACAGATAGACATTTCTGTTCTCTGAGGGGAGTCGACTCTGAAACTCAAGAGTCGGCTCCGGAACGTATCAAAAATTAGAAAGTTTTCTGATTGACTTTAAAATCATTTCAGATTCATTTTAAATCATTGTTTTGACTTGAATTCAATAAGATTGACATTTAGAATTAATTCAAGAAGTATTCAAACAACTTATTGATTGAAAAATTAAGTATTGAATTTCTAATTGAAAGCTTAAGCATTTAACATGAAGTTACTTTCAATTTGATTAATGTCAAACTTTAACATTCTCATTCATTGTTCTAAATAAATTCATTGCTCATTTAAATAAACTCATTACATCTTTTATCATACTCATGGCTTTTGGTAATCATCAAAATCAATAAGATTTGGGTCATATAGTTTTTCAACAAACTCCCCAACACGAGTGCCATTCGAATTTGATTATAGCCTGAATAAGCATCCATGAAAGTTAGCTTTTGGTGGCTCGAGGTAGCATCCACAAGCTGATCAATCCAAGAAAGAGGGAAACTGTCCTTCGGGCAAGCCTTGTTGAGATTCATGAAGTCGATGCAGATTCTTCATTTGCCGTTTGACTTCTTCACCATGATTACATTCGCCAGCCAATCGGGATAGTTCACTTTCCGAATGAAGTTAGTTTTAATGAGTTTATCAACCTCTTCCTCGATGGCCTTTTGATGCTCGGAGATGAAGCTTCTTTTCTTCTGCTTGACTGACCGAAGCGTCTCATCCACATTAAGGCGATGGACAAGGATAACTGGGCTGATCTTCGGCATATCCGAAGCAGACCAGGCGAAGACGTCAATGTTCCTTCGGAGAAATTCAAACCAAATCTTGCCGAGGATTTCCTTTTAGTTGTGACCCGATCCTTATGGTTCGATCGGGCCAAGCTTCGTCAAGTGGCCTCCTTGAGCTCCTCGGCTGGTTCTCTCCATTGCTCAATAAAATCCTCCCAAGCATCCAGCCCATCAACCTCGGGCTTTCTAGACTGAAGGTCAGCAATAAAGCAATACCGAGCTACGGTCTGATTCCCTCGGACTATTCCCACTCCCATTCTATGGGGAACTTCATGGCGAGATGAGGGATGGATATAATAGCTTTAAGGGACATCTGTCCGGGCCTACCGAGGATTGCATTATAGGGAGACCGGAGCTTGATTACCAGGAAGTCCATATGAACAGTGGCTATACTGGGCCAAGTGCCTGCCCGGACCACCAATGTGATGACCTCCTCGGGGATAATAACATCACTAGTGAAACCCACTAAGGTGGAGTCTATGGTTCGGAGATTTCCATCCGCAATTTCATTCTCATAAAAGCATCAAGTACATAATTAACATAGCTTCCACTATCAACCAAAATTCGGTGTACATCATAATCATTCATATGAGAGATACAACCAAAGCATCATCGTGCAGATATTGTATCTCCCGGAGGTCTTCATCAGAAAAAGAAAGCTCATCGGTCTAGGCCTTCTTCGATGGATTTTCCTTTTCATCTATCTGGGCCGACGAGGAGCCGATCGTTGCTATCATATTGACATTGCTAACGACCACTGGATTCAGTGGAGGAGGTTAGCAAGGCTCAGACTGACGGTCTCCTCCATTGTTCGACTCGAAGGCTCTTCTAAACCGGTCTAGCCTGCCCTGTCAGATGAGTTACCCAATCTCATTCTGAAGCTACCAACACTCTTTGGTGTCATGCCTGTGATCCCGATGGAATCGTAGTACTTGGTCATGTCCCTCCGGTCTACATTCTCTCGGAGAGGTGGTGGCCGAGGGATCTAACACTCAATCTCCATCAAGATTTGTGCCCTTAGTGCAGTGAGTGAAGTGTATTGATTGAACCTTTGGGTCGAGCTCCGGGTATGATCTCTGGGCGAAGGCGAAAGAGCTCTCTGACGACAGGGTTGGCTTGCATGGCGAAGGGATCGGCTCTTCTCCGAGCCCTTGGCCTCCTTTCTCTTTGATTGTTTAGCCTAGGCTGACCTCCGCGACTCCTCAACTCTGGCGTACTTATCTGCCAAGGCCATCATGTTGGAGAGGTTCTTTGGATAGTTGACTTCCAGCGCTAGATAGAAGTCACCCTCCTTTGAAATTTTGTCCGCCAAGGTGGACATGGCCACCTCGTGGTTGAGGTGGTCTACTTCTAACATGGCAATGTTGAAGTAGCTGAGATAATTCTTTAAAGACTCTCCCTCCCGTTGCTTGACCTCGGAGAGGGAATCAGACCTCAGTCAGTGATGGCGACTACTGACGAACTAGCTGATGAATAGGTGATCGTTGTCGTTGGTGGTCAAAAATAAAACCTACTCACTACTATAGCTAGTGGTGAATCGAGATCGTATCCTCGGGGATCAAGAGCAATTATTTTACGAAAGAGAAAAATAAAATTTATCTATATAGGATATATTAAGAATAGAGATTATTAAAAGATAACAACTAATTAATTAACAAAATTCAAATAGCAAGAGAAGCAACTCAGGAATCCAAATCTACCATGCAAACAGATTTTATCTTTTTTTAATGTTGCAATAGTAATAATTTTTGCAAATTTAAAATTAGAATAATTTATCTCTTGTCAGGCACGGACCGTATTAGAAGATCACGGCATGTCCGCTTAGAGTATAAACTATCTAATAATTGTAAGATTAAGGGTCTAATTATCATACTACGATCTATCTCTCTTAGGCACGTACCATATCCTGAGATCACGGTACGTCGATAGAGGGTAAAGGCCGTGTATACCAGATCAAAACCTCGATCAGAAAAATAACTCAAAGATATAATAAAGAAGAGCATAATTTTTATTACATAGAAAATAAGAACAAAAAAAAATAAAACATGATTACAGGCTTCATCATCATCCCAAGTTGAAGGAATCTAGCCACGCATTACTGCTTCCAGCATCCCCTTCACAATTTTTCTCTTCCAGGCCTAAATACAATAATCTAAATAAAAGAAGAATAAAAAGAGCTTTGTAGAAATTCCTCTCCCTAACTACTGCTTGAGGTCCTCCTTTTATAGAGCTCATCTAAGGTTTTCTCTTAGTCAAAGTTGGAGTCCATCGGGCGCTCAAGATCGTTCAGATATTATGAGAAAATTTCTCAGCCATCTGTTCAATATCACCTGCCTTATTTTGCATCGAGAATCATGTGAAATCATCTCTTTCTTCCTTTTTGGGCAAATCGAGTCTTGATTTGAGTGTTGTCTACATCGTTTGACTCCAAAAATTGAGCTCTTCCCATCTATAGGCTTCTTTCTGCAAACATTTGGGTGATTTTGCCAGGTAGGATTGTAAGTATTTGAATATGGACCATTTTCTGGTTTAGGAGCCATTTGGGTTTGGGCTTGGTAGGCTTGCTCTTGAATAAGCTCAGGAAATTGGTATGCGGCTGGACATTCACCTATAGAATGGGTTGAACTCGAACAGATTATACAAACCTCATGTAATTGAGTAGATGGGGAAGAGGTGTTTCCAACTTGTAGAATTTGATCAAATTTTTGGGATAGTTCATCATTTTTGATATAATGTCTATACTAACCTATGTTGTATATTCCCCCTCTCTTAGATTTTGTGGGAGGATCTTTACGGGTAGTTGACATGTGGTACCAGGAATTTTCACTTAGAGTTTCAAAAAGCTGCCATGCCTCATGTTTATTTTTTAACATAAATGTTCCTCCATATGAGGCATCCACCATTTGTCGATGTCTTTCTAACAATCCATTATAAAAACATTGAACTAACTGCCATTTAGGTATTGCTTGGTGCGGACATTTCCTAGTTAATTCTTTTAATCTCTCCCACATTTCATAAAATATTTCTCCCTCTAACTGAGAAAAATTGGTTAGGGCTTTCCTAATTTGATTCATTTTTTCTATAGGAAAGTATTTCTTAAGAAATTTTCTCTGAAGTTGATCCCAAGTTAAAATTATAATGTCTAGTGAATTTAACCAATACTTGGCTCTATCTTTTAGGGAGAAAGGGAATAACTTAAGCCTAAGTGCCTCATCGGAAAAATTTTGAATCTTGACAATTGAGCAAATTTCTCAGAATTCATCTAAGTGTTTATAGGGATCTTCATTTGTAAATCCATGAAAAGCTGGTAACATTTGGATTATACCGGACTTAATTTTATATTGGACATCCTCTACTGGGGTACTTTTATGTATGGTGAATATATATATTGTGAAGGGGCGAAGTACTCCTTCAATTGACGTGGTGGATTATTTTCTTGATTAAGATCCATAATGCGTGCTCTGTTTGCTCTACAAGTCTCTCTATTTCAGGGTTTAAGGGTATGAGGTTGGATTGTAACGATCGGTGACAAGCATATACCCTACCAATACACTCTAAAGCAAAAAGTAATTCAGTTTTTTTTTTTAAACTAATATAATAGAAGAGAAAGGAGAAGATTCTAAAGAAAATATCCTAAAAGATTCCTAAAACTAAGAGCAATGAAGAATAATTTAGTTATGGTTTAATAATTGTTAGCAATCAAGTTAACAAAGATTAGACTCTCTATCCTAGGTTTAACCTAGATCTCAACAGCTCCTAACTTCCAAGACTGAAGCCCGCCAAGTTAAAAATTAAATGATCAACTAACCAGTTAAGGGTAAGGTCAGTGGGAGTCCTCCCGTGGCTTACTAGGTAAGCGAATGAAACTAATTATATAACCACTTTCCTTTCATTTTCTAGACACCAGTTAAGCAGTCAATCCCGACCCGATCCAACTCTTTTGGGTGTCTTGTCCTATTGAGCTCAAGTTTCTTAGGGCTAACGTTTAGTTAATTTTAGAGTTAAAGGCTTGGGTTAATGCAAAATGAAGGATGTGATTTGTGGGCCAAGGAAGGGTGATCAACTCCCCATCTTATCTTAATTAAGGGTTTGTGCTTTTAAAGTTAATTATGAAAATGCTATGCAACAAGCAGATGTCCAGCTCTTGAAATTATCAAACAAATTAATCTAATTACTTTTTTAAAAAAAAATTTGTGATTAAGTTTCTAATTTTCTAATAAATTATGAGATGTCATTGAAAAAAAAATTTGAGTTTCGTAAAAAATAAATTTACCCAAGTCAATCTAAGCATAGAAATAAAATATTTTTTTTATTTTTTTTTATTTTATTTTTATTTATGTATTATTATTATTATTATTATTATTTTCTTAAATTAATTTTGTTTTATGGAAAGTGTCTTAGGGTTTTCTTTTAGGTTCTTTTAAGGTAAGTTAATTAAAAGAAAAAGTTAATTAGGTTAAAGTGGATTTGTGATAAAAAGAAAAGTAAATTTTTTATGTTAAAAAAAATAAGAAAATCTAATAATTAAGGTAACTAAAAAAGCAATAAGCTAAAGAGGGCAATAACTATTCAACAAAAAGGAATTTTTTTTACTATTTTTTTTTATATAGAAGCATGAATAATAATGAAACAATAAAAAAAAAAATAAGAATAAAATTAAGAAAAAATTCTAATATTTTTTTACTTTTTTTTCGTGAGCTAATTGTGCCTGGATCCCCGACAACTGAGCCAAAATTTGATTGCTGTCGTTGGCGGTCAAAATAAAACCTACTCACTACTATAGCTAGTGGTGAATCGGGATCGTATCCTCGGGGATCAAGAGCAATTATTTTACGAAAGAAAAAAATAAAATTTATCTATAGAGGATAACAACTAATTAATTAACAAAATTCAAATAGCAGGACAAGCAACCCAGGAATCCAAATCCACCATGCAAACAGGTTTTATCTTCTTTTTTTTAATGTTGTAATAGTAATAATTTTTATAAATTTAAAATTAGAATAATTATCTCTTGTCAGGCATGAACCGTATCAGAAGATTATGGTCCGCTTAGAGTATAAATTATCTAATAATTGTAAGGTTAATGGTCTAATCTATCATGCTACAATCTGTCTCTCTTAGGCACGTACCGTATCCTGAGATTACGGTACGTCGATAGAGGGTACAGGTCATGTATGCCAGATCAAAACCTCGATTAGAAAAATAACTCAAAAGATATAATAAAGAAGAGCATAATTTTATTGCATAGAAAATAAGAACAAAAAGAAAGATAAAACCTAATTATAGGCTTCATCATCATCCCAAGTTGAAGGAATCTAGCCATGCATTGCTGTTGCCAGCATCCCCTCCATAATTTTTCTTTTCCAGGCCTAAATACAATAATCTAAATAAAAGAAGAATAAAAAGAGCTTTGTAGAAACTCCTCTTCCTAACTACTGCTTGAGGTCTTCCTTTTATAAAACTCATCTAGGGTTTCCTCCTAGTCAAAGTTAGAGTCCATCGGACGCTCAAGATCGTTCAGATATTATGAAAAAATTTCTCAGCCATTCGTTCAACATCACCTACCTTATTTTCATCGAGAATCATGCGAAATCATCTCTTTCTTCCTTTTTGGACAAATCGAGTCCTGATTTGAGTGTTGTCTACATCGTTTGACTCCAAAAATCGAGCTCTTTCCATCTATAGACTCCTTTTCTGCAAACATCCATAAAAGTATCAATTCTTAATAAATTTAAAGTAATTAATATTTATTTTAATAGTTAAATTAGGATAATAAATAGACTTATCAATAGGCAGCTCAGCTTATCAAAAGAATTGATGGAACCTAGCTTCAGGCTATTGAACCAGGTTCTGGCGGACCCCTGAGCATAGAGGGGAAGGCTCGACACAGGATCGCATCTGATGCTCCGTGGAATATCATGATGGATCAGAAGCTACTCAGATGGTCATCGGGGTCAGTGGATCCGTGGTATAGCTCGATGGTGAGAAGCTTGAAATGAGAAGGGATCACCTTCCACATGATCTCCTCGAAGAAGGGAATGCCCTGCTTCACCTCTGACTAGGGTTGTGGAGCTTGCTTAACGACATCAAGTTCTTGCTGCCACTCTCGACACATCTCATGAATATATCGTCGGATCCCCTCATCTTAGGCAGTAGGGGAGACCGGCCAAGGGAGTATGGTGACGACGTCGAGTCATAACGGGAGAATGCAAAGGAAAGAGACCGAGCTCACCGAGATCTAGGTGGGCTCTTCACCCCAGCCCTCTGCTGCACCGGTCTAGCTCCTTTGGGCTGCTGGGGATGGCTTGCAACCTCGGGCGGGTTGGAAGAAGAGATTACCGGTGGAGCGAGGGCGATAACTCCATCAGGGAGTTGTGGAGCAGGGGCAGTCGGATGGGGAACCCCCTGGAGCCTTTAGACCAGCTGTGCCAAGGCTTGCACTTGTTGAACCAGTGTAGTGAACTAGTTCTGGGTCACCACGGTCGCTGGTGGCAAGGGAATCTCGGCCAACAACGGATGCAGAGGTGTTTGGGGAGTTTGTTGAAAACTATATGCCCCAATCCTTTTGATTTTGATGATTACTAAAAGCCATTGAGTACATTAAAAGATGCAATGAGCTTACTTACATGTGCAATGAATTTATTTTGAACAATCAATGAAAATGTTAAAGTTTGACAGTAATCATTTTGAAAGTAACTTCAAGTTCAATACTTTAAGCTTTCAAAAAGAAATTTTATAATTCATAGATTAATCAATGAGTTTTTGGAATACTTCTTGAATTAATTCTTAATGTCAATTTTATAGAATTCAAGACAAAACAATGATTTAAAATGAATATGGAATGATTTTAAAGTCAATCAGAAAAGTTTCTGATTTTGATACGTTCCGGAGCCGACTCATGAGTTTCAGAGTCGACTCCCCTCAGAGAACAGAAATGTCTATTTGTCTCGAGTCGACCCACGTAATTTCACGAGTCGACCCCCAATTTTATCGAGCCGACTCCATGACTGTGCGAGTCGACTCCGCTCAGACACCAGAAGAGTGTTTTTCTGAGCACTTCGCGAGTCGACCCCCGACTTTCAGGAGTCAACACTTTATTTTGGTGAGTCGACCCCTAAACTTTATGAGCATTTCTATTTTTAGTATCGCGAGCTCGAGCCGACTCGGGAAAAGCATGAGTCGACTCCAGCAAATCTGGGCAAAATTTTTATGGATGCCAACTCAGCTCCAACGGTAAGTTTTTTTATTAACGGCTATTTTTCTTTGTCTCTAACGGCTATATTCTTGCAGAATCTATAAATAGAGAAGCTGTTTTCAAATCAAAGAGAGACGAATAGAGAGAAATTTATTTCAAAGAAAAAGAAGAGAAAATCGAAAAAACAGAGCTTCAGTTGAAAAAATCCGAGATTCAAAATAGAGTGAAAGAAAGAGTGTGAAATCAAAGGAAGTTCCTTCTGTGTTCAAGCTCAAATCCAAGGAAGCTTATGAAGAAAATCCAAGTGCTATTCAAGAGTATCTCAAGAGATTTTCAACACTCAAAGAAAAGAGGGAAAGCCCAAATCAACTCCAACACATCTTCCGTGAAGAATCCAAGCTGAGGCCTGGTTCTACACCACCAAGGAATTGAAGAAAAGAAGAAAAGCTCAAAGCCAACCAACTGCAAATCAGGCTTATCTAAACTCTATTCTTACATTTGTTTATCTGCTCATTAAGGAGCCATTGTAACTAAACAAACATATTTCTATTCTTTGTGATTAGCTCAATCTGAGAGATTGAACTAGAGGAGGTAGTCTTACCTCAGTTCAAGCTTGGTTAAGCTTGGGTTTAAGGTTTTTTGCTGGTGAGCCTTTGAAAACCAGCTGGGTTCGTTGTGCGCCCGGGAAAATAATAAGTTCGAGTTGTGAGCTTGTAAAACAACTCTGCTGTAATCTAGGGTGATTATAGTGTGGACCCAAGTGAATCTTGGGAGTGGACGTAGGTGTTGGATACACCGAACCACTATAAACTCTTTGTGTTTGCCGTATTCTATTGTCTCTATCTCTATCTCTGTTTTATTCTCTGCAATTTATTTACCTTGCATTTGCCTTCATTCATCTCAAGCTAAAATTTTAAAAGGCTAATTTTTAAAGAACCCAATTCACCCCCCCCCCCCTCTTGGGTTGTCATCTGGGCCAACAATTGGTATCAGAGCTAGTGCTCATTAGATTTTGATCACACGATCAAGAGCTAAAGTTCCAAATGGCAACACAAGTTGGTTCATTTGCTGAAGGTCATTCTACGAATAGACCTCCACTTTTTAATGGCTCAAACTATTCTTATTGGAAAGCTAGAATGAGGATATTCATTCAAGCTTCTGATTATGAGCTATGGGGTGTTATAATTAATGGACCTAGTACACCCACACATGTTATAGATGGCACTATTGTTCCTAAGCCCGAAAGGGACTGGAATGATAATGATAGGAAAATGGCACAGCTAATGCTAAGGCCATGAATGTTTTATATTGCTCCCTAGATGCTAATGAATTCAATAGAATCTCCACATGTAATTCCGCAAAGGAGATTTGGGATAGATTAGAGGTTACCCATGAGGGTACCAACCAAGTGAAAGAATCAAAATTAATATTCTTGTTCACAAATATGAATTGTTTAGCATGGAACAATCTGAAACCATTGCATGCATGTACACTAGATTTACAGACATTGTAAATGGTTTGAAAAGTGTTGGTAAGACATATACTAACTCCGAACTTGTTCGGAAAATTCTTAGGTCATTACCAAGAACATGGGAAGCAAAATGACAGCAATCCAAGAAGCTAAGGACCTCAATACTTTACCCTTAGAGGAGCTTCTAGGATCCCTTATGACCCATGAGCTGACTATGAGGCAGCATGTTGAGGAGGATTCAAAGAAAAAGAAAATAATTGCCCTCAAAGCTGCAAAAGAAGAAGAGAGCAGCAGTGATGATGATGATGATAATGATGAGGAGACTGCTCTCTTGGCAAAGAAATTCAAGAGATTTATGAGGAGAAAGAAACCCTTCCACAAGAAAAAATTTGAAGTTAAGTGGGAAGGAGAAAAGGATAAGATTAAGGATAAGGACAAGGAAAAAGAGAAAGACCCCTTGACGTGCTATGAGTAATAAACCGGGGCACTTTAGAAATGAATGTCCAAGATTGAAGAAAGCCTACAAAAAGAAAAAGAAGGCTTATATGGCGACTTGGAGTAACAGCGAGGAATCTTCTTCCGAAGAAGAAGAACAAAAGGAAGTCGCAAACGTATGCTTTATGGCGGACGACAATGACGAGGTAAGTTCCGACAACCCTTGCGATGAATTTGCCTTTGATGAACTTTTTGAAGCATTTAATGAACTTGTTAGTGATTTCAAAGTTTTGAAAAAGAAATACAAAAGTTTGAAAAATGAAAACTTAGACTTCATTCATGAAAAAGAAAATCTTAACAATGAAATTAAGAAACTTAAATCTGAAAATGAAATTTTAATGAATGAAAAGGAATCAATCTCAAATGAAAAAGATAAACTAAAGAATGAGGTTGAAAAACATAAAAATATAGTTGACAAGTTTACATTAAGTTTAATTAAATTAGACATGTTGTTAAATAGTCAAAAAGCTATTTTTGACAAAGCCGGATTAGGATATAACACTTTAAGAAAACAAAAATCACTTAAAAATATTTTTGTAAGTGCTGGCCAAAGTAATTTTACATGCTTTAAATGTAATCAATCAGGACACAAATCATATGAATGTAAAATTCTGAAACCAAGTAAAAATCTGAATATTAAAGGAAAGAAAATATGGGTTCCGAAAGGAACAATATTTGTTGGTACTAACCATGAAGGACCCAAGAAAGCTTGGGTACCTAAACATAAAGTCTGATTTATTGCAGGAATGTCTTGTGGCCAAGAGATAAAAAGAAAATGGTATCTTGATAGTGGCTGCTCAAGACATATGACGGGTGACAAAGAAGAATTCATCACCCTAGAAGAAAAGAAAGGAGGAGTTGTTACATTTGGCGACAATGGCAAAGGCCAAATCTTGGGGTTTGGTAACATTCAAATAACTCCCTCCACATTTATTGAGAATGTACTTTATTGCTGGTTTAAAACACAACTTAATTAGTATAAGTCAATTATGTGATAAAGGTTTTAAAGTTGCATTTGAATCTTCTTTATGCACTGTAGCTAATCCCATTGATAATAGCATTGTTTTTATTGGAAATAGAAATGGCAATGTATACATGATTGATTTAGACAAATTGTCTACTAATAATCATTGCTTAGTTGCAAATAATGCTAATATGAATGAGACTGGTTGGTTGTGGCATCGAAGATTAGGTCACGCAAGCACACACTTTTTAAAACTAATTAAAATGGATTTAGTAAAAGGTTTACCTAAATTAGATTTTGAAAATAACAAAATATGTGATGCATGTCAGTTTGGAAAACAAACTAGAAGTTCTTTCAAATCTAAAAACATTGTTTCAACTTCTAGGCCTTTAGAGCTACTTCACATGGACCTTTTTGGACCAACTAGAACCACAAGTCTAGGAGGAAAGAAATATGGTCTAGTGATAGTAGATGATTACTCTAGATTCACTTGGGTAATGTTTTTAGCTCACAAAGATGAGACTTTCTCGATATTCATGAAATTCTTCAAGAAAGTAACAAATGAGAAAAACACTACCATAGTGTCTCTAAGAAGTGATCATGGAACTGAATTTGAAAATCACTTATTTGAAAGTTTTTGCAATGAAAATGGAATTAATCATAATTTTTCTGCACCTAGGACCCCACAACAAAATGGTGTAGTTGAAAGAAAAATAGGACTCTAGAAGACATGGCCCGTACCATGCTATGTGAAAGTAAACTCCCGAAATACTTTTGGGCGGAAGCTATTAACACAGCATGTTACATCTTAAATAGAGCCTTAATAAGACCTATTTTAAAGAAAACACCTTATGAATTATGGCATGATAGAAAACCCAATATAAAATATTTTCATGCATTTGGTTGTAAATGTTTTGTTCACAATAATGGTAAAAACAATTTAGGCAAATTTGATGCTAAATCTGACGAAGGAATATTTTAGGATACTCAATAACTAGTAAAGCATATAGAGTATTTAACAAGAAAACTTTAGTTGTTGAAGAATCAATTCATGTAGTTTTTGATGAATCTTTAGCAACCCGTCTGAAAAATTTGATGATGATGAAGATACAAACATAATTGAGAAAGATCTTGAAAAATTAAATATTGATGTATCTTTAGATCAAGAACAAGAAGCTAAAGATAATGATTCACCTAAGGATGATGATACTAACGCTAATCATAATGATGTAGATCTACCTAGGGATTGGAGATATGCTTATAGTCATCCTAAGGAATTGATTATAGGTGATCCATCTCAAGGAATAAGAACTAGATCATCCATGAGAAACATTAGTAATCATCTTGCATTTGTTTCACAAATTGAACCTAAAACTATTGAAGAAGCTGAAAAAGATAATAATTGGATGTTAGCAATGCAAGAAGAATTAAATCAATTCACAAGAAATAATGTATGGACTTTAGTTGAAAGACCTAAAAATCATTCGGTTATAGGATCAAAATGGATATACAGAAATAAACTAGATGAAAATGGCATAGTAATTAGAAACAAAGCTAGATTAGTTGCAAAAGGATATAATCAAGAAGAAGGCATTGATTTTGATGAAACCTTTGCACCTGTAGCTAGATTAGAAGCCATTAGACTATTACTTGCATTTGCATGTCATATGAATTTTAACTTATTTCAAATGGATGTAAAAAGTGCATTTTTAAATGGATTTATAAATGAAGAAGTTTATGTAGAACAACCACCAGGTTTTGAAGATCGAATTTTTAAATCACGTTTTTAAATTGCACAAAGCATTATATGGTTTGAAACAAGCACCTAGAGCTTGGTATGATAGATTAAGTAAATTTTTAATTGAAAATGATTTTATAAGAGGAAATGTTGATAAAACTTTGTTTTTGAAAAGAAAAGGTAAAATTTATTAGTAGTTCAAATATATGTTGATGATATTATTTTTGGTGCTACTAACAATATTCTATGTCAAGATTTTGCCAAGTTAATGCAGGGCGAATTTGAAATGAGCATGATGGGAGAACTCAACTTCTTCCTTGGACTCCAAATCAAACAAAGCAAAGAGGGAATCTTTATCAACCAAACAAAATACACAAAAGAAATCCTAAAGAAGTTTGGTATGGAATCAATTAAACCCCTCGGAACACCAATGAGTCCTTCATGCAAGCTGGACAAAGATGAAGAAGGTAAGAAGGTTGATCAGAAATATTATCGAGGTATAATCGGATCCCTACTTTACTTAACTGCAAGTAGACCAGACATAATGTTTGCTGTTTGCTTATGTGCTAGATTTCAGTCAGAACCTAAAGAATCACATTTAATTGCTGTTAAAAGAATACTAAGATATGTAAGTGGAACAAAAAATGTAGGTTTATGGTATTCTAGAGACTCCACATTAAATCTGATTGCATACACTGATTCTGATTATGCTGGATGTAAGTTAGATAGAAAAAGCACAAGTGGTGCATGCCAATTCTTAGGAAGTAACTTAATCTCATGGTTTAGCAAAAAGCAAAATTCAGTTGCATTATCAACTACTGAAGCTGAATATGTAGCAGCTGGAAGTTGCTGTGCTCAAATCCTATGGATTAAGCGACAACTTGAAGACTATGGTATCACACTTGATAAAACACCTATAAGATGTGATAACACAAGTGCAATTAATCTAACAAAGAATCCAATTCAACATTCAAGAACTAAACACATAGAAATTAGATATCATTTTATAAGAGAACATGTAGCAAATAATGAAATATGTCTTGATTATGTTAACACTGAAGAACAATTAGCAGACATATTTACAAAACCCTTAAGTGAAGAGAGATTCTGTTATCTTAGAGGAGAGTTAGGGATTTGTGATCCATTAGAATGAATTTGAAACCCCTAAGGAAATTTTATCTAAGATTCTTCCAATCCTTGATCTTTAAGGAAATCTTATCTAGAATTCATATCTAATTGATCCATTCATATTCAATGATTATTTTATCAATTTTTATGATCAAATTCTGGACACATTTCAGAAATTTCATGTTTTTTGCTCTGAAATGGTCTCGGAGCCGACTCGGTGCGTATCGGAGTCGACTCCTGGTTTCGACTGAAACTCTCGGGTCGACCCCTCCTCAGCACGAGTCGACTCCAAGTCGGGATGGTTTTCTGTGACTGTCCGGAGTCGACCCCTGGCTTTGCGCGAGCCGACTCGAAGTGGTCCCAGGTTGATTTATCTAGGGCAGAGTCGACTCGCCGTTCATTTCAAACTTTCCAATCTCTCAAAATACTCTCTCCAATATCTCCAGACCTTCCAAACTTCCAAATCACTGATTATTACTTCCAATCGACAATGGCACCCAAAACACGTGGTTCCAATCTTGCTGCGGGCGGTGTGAAGCGGAAGCGAGCCGTGAGGAAGACGGTGAGGCGTCCGGTGCGTGAGCCTTCTCCAAGCATGGATTCCACTTCATCATCTTCAACCCCCAATGCTTCTCCAGCTGCTACTACTTCCTAGGTAGATCGTTTAGCAGATAGAATCATAACAACGGGTAGAAAGGTGGATTTTGAACTCTTTGAGGCAGAGGATTTTTGTTAGGGAGACAATTGATAGAGATGGGATGGGAGAAGATATGTTCACTGGATTGCCCCACTTATCCCTCTCTAGTAAAGGAGTTCTACAAGAATTTGTCTAGAGGAGATCATGGTCTTATAAGCACAGTGAGAGGAAATAGGATCTCTGTAACTGTTGAGCTTCTTTCTAGACTTTTGGATCTACCCTTTCTGGTACTGCCACTTTTTCTTCTGAAGACCGAAGTCCTGCTCTTGCTAGATTATTAAACCGGGATGTTGTCGGATTTGAAGAAGTTTTGCCAACCAACTTTTTAGAACTGAGATTACTTCATAACATTTGCAGTAGGATTCTCTTTCCAAAGATAGGAAGATTTGATTATGTTTCTGAAAGGGACATCTTTGTGATGGATGCCATAGTTACAGGCAAGCCTATAAACCTTCCCAGTATGATTCTTTGGTACATTGCAGACTGTGGAGGAAAAAGAAAGTCTAGCCTGCCCTATGGAATGATTCTCACCAAGATCTTTCAGAGTCAAGGAATTGCTATATCTGACAGTGAGCCAATGAGGAATCTGAGACATACAGACTTTTATAGCTTGGCCACCATTCATCGAATGGGTTTTATTAAGAAAATGGTATATGGGAGAGGAAAGGATTAATAGAAGAGAGAGCTATGGATGTCGATGCACCAGGTCCATCAGTTAGACAATCATCACCTGCACCTCCGAGCCCTCCTACTTCAGCACCTGCTCCTACACCTGCTCAGTCATTTGATCATGCTTCATCCTCTACTGCTGGCTTCTCAGATCAACAATTAAAGCAACTTAAAGCACTATTTGATGATCAGTCAGACAAGCTTAAATCAGAGTTTGAGAATAGGTTCATGAATCTAAAAGAGACTCTATATTCATTGGATGAAAGAATCACTAAGATTGAGTCTACTCTCAGCACCTCTTCAATGTCTTTAAGTGGAGATCTCAAGAATATTTTTGAAGAACTTAAAGATATTTGCGGAGATGGCGAGACCTACTCAAGATGCAATGCGGAGCTTCAAGACAAGATTTTGACTGCTTGCACTTTTGAAGATGAAAGGTTAAAAGATTATGTAAAAATCCAATCAGATGGAATGAAGAACATAGTAGATCACTTGACTAGGATTGTTAGAACTCATTTCTGATGTATTAGATTTTCAATCCTTGCTATGTATTGAAATTAATGTAATGTTTACATTTTGATATCAATGTTTTAGACATTTTGATGTATTAAACTCCTTGATGAAATGAAATGTCAATTTTGATTACTCAATGTATTTCCTTCTTTCAATGAATGAACAAATATTTATGCTTCTCTACCTTTTTGTTGATAACAAAAAAGGGGGAGAGTTTTTATAGTTTTATGATTGAATATGCATATGAGAAAATTAAATTAATCAATGAGATAATTAATTGAATGATTAAGTTTTATAGGGGGAGCTACCTCATTCAGGGGGAGCCTAAGCCTATTTATGAAATCAAAATAAATTCACAAATCAATCATGCATAAACTCAATATTTTTGTCATCATCAAAAAGGGGAGATTGTTGGGGAGTTTGTTGAAAAACTATATGCCCCATCCTTTTGATTTTGATGATTACTAAAAGCCATTGAGTACATTAAAAGATGCAATGAGCTTACTTACATGTGCAATGAATTTATTTTGAACAATCAATGAAATGTTAAAGTTTGACAGTAATCATTTTGAAAGTAACTTCAAGCTCAATACTTTAAGCTTTCAAAAAGAAATTTTATAATTCATAGATTAATCAATGAGTTTTTGGAATACTTCTTGAATTAATTCTTAATGTCAATTTTATTGAATTCAAGACAAAACAATGATTTAAAATGAATCTGGAATGATTTTAAAGTCAATCAGAAAAGTTTCTGATTTTTGATACGTTCCGGAGCGACTCATGAGTTTTAGAGTCGACTCCCCTCAGAGAACAGAAATGTCTATTTGTCTCGAGTCGACCCACGTAATTTCACGAGTCGACCCCCGATTTTGTCGAGCCGACTCCATGACTGTGCGAGTCGACTCCGCTCAGACACCAGAAGAGTATTTTTCTGAGCACTTCGCGAGTCGACCCCAACTTTTCATGAGTCGACCCCCGACTTTCAGGAGTCGACACTTTACTTTTGGTGAGTCGACCCCTAAACTTTATGAGCATTTCTATTTTTAGTATCGCGAGCTCGAGCCGACTCGGGAAAAGCATGAGTCGACTCCAGCAAATCTGGGCAAAATTTTTACGGATGCCAACTCAGCTCCAACGGTAAGTTTTTTGATTAACGGCTATTTTTCTTTGTCTCTAACGGCTATATTCTTGCAGAACCTATAAATAGAGAAGCTATTTTCAAATCAAAGAGAGACGAATAGAGAGAAATTTATTTCAAAGAAAAAGAAGAGAAAAATTGGAAAAACAGAGCTTCAGTTGAAAAAATCCGAGATTCAAAATAGAGTGAAAGAAAGAGTGTGAAATCAAAGGAAGTTCCTTCTGTGTTCAAGCTCAAATCCAAGGAAGCTTCTGAAGAAAATCCAAGTGCTATTCAAGAGTATCTCAAGAGATTTTCAACACTCAAAGAAAAGAGGGAAAGCCCAAATCAACTCCAACACATCTTCCGTGAAGAATCCAAGCTGAGGCCTGGTTCTACACCACCAAGGAGTTGAAGAAAAGAAGAAAAGCTCAAAGCCAACCAACTGCAAATCAGGCTTATCTAAACTCTATTCTTACATTTGTTTATCTGCTCATTAAGGAGCCATTGTAACTAAACAAACATATTTCTATTCTTTGTGACTAGCTCAATCTGAGAGATTGAACTAGAGGAGGTAGTCTTACCTCAGTTCAAGCTTGGTTAAGCTTGGGTTTAAGGTTTTTGTGCTGGTGAGCCTTTGAAAACCAGCTGGGTTCGTTGTGCGCCCGGAAAAACAACAAGTTCGAGTTGTGAGCTTGTAAAACAACTCTGCTGTAATCTAGGGTGATTATAGTGTGGACCCAAGTGAATCTTGGGAGTGGACGTAGGTGTTGGATACACCGAACCACTATAAACTCTTTGTGTTTGCCGTGTTCTATTGTCTCTATCTCTATCTCTGTTTTATTCTCTGCAATTTATATTTACCTTGCATTTGCCTTCATTCATCTCAAGCTAAATATTTTAAAAGGCTAATTTTTAAAGAACCCAATTCACCCCCCCCCCTCTTGAGTTGTCATCTGGGCCAACAAGAGGTGCCATATTGTTTGTGGGATCAGGCCTTTGGGAGGCAGTCTGATCCTGAGCATCCGAGGTAGCTTTCCTTCGATTCGCCATTGAAGGATTGCTCTTCTGGTTCAAGCCTTGTCTTCTTGATCATAAGTTTATGGGACTTGAGACCCTTCCTCTAGCGCCAATTTGTTGTCGTAGAAATTCGTTCTCTGACTTGAGTGCAGCCCACCTCTGGAACTGGACGCCTATCCCTCGTCTGGGTGGACCTGCAAGACAGTCCTCACGTAAAGAACATTGGGGGTAGCCCTCTGCGGAAGACCCTCTGATGCCAAAGTCAGTGGAGATTCACAGCAAGCATATGTGAGGAGAAGGCTCTCGTAGAAAAGTCCATCAAGAATGGCCTCTCGAGGAGCTGGGCGCTTTGCTTGAGCTTCAATGGAGTTTTTTCAGTGAAAGAGTTAGCGTACCTAAAAGACATTAGGATAAGGTATATAGGTTGCCGATGTGATGGCACACAACTACCTGATTCCTTGGACGTGTCATAGGGAATCAGAAACTATCATGATTCGAATCTGATTTGAGTCAAATTTGTTATGAGGTCGGTAGCTTTCAAATCCGGTTAGTTAGAGAATCAACAGTTACAGAAGCTAGCTGATGCTTTGAGATTCGGTGCCTTATAGGCTCTAGGCCACATTTAGCATTAATGGCTTTTTTCTCTACTTAAGATGGTCGGAGACCCACGTGGTTGGAATCTCGCTGGATTATCATGAATTTGAATTTTTTCGTACTTGGTTCTGCAGAGGTTCAAGGGTACCTCAGTCTAGCCGAGGTATGAGGATAGCTCGGTCTCACCGAGGTATGAGGATAGCTCGGTTTGGCCAAGGCATGAAGATGGCTCGGTCTAGCCAAGGTATGAAGGTGGCTCGGTCTGGCCGAGGTATGAGTATAGCTCGGTCTCGCCGAGGTATGGGGATAGCTCGGTTTGGTCGATGTATGGGAATAGCTCAGTTTGGCCGAGGCATAAGGGCACTTCGGTTTTGCTAAGATGTATCAGCTTTGTTCTTTTTCGGATGCGATAGCTGACATATCAGAAATCAAAAGCGATCTCAACCTTTTTGTCATGCGCAAGAATATTAACATAATGATGATTTTACCCCTCATCATATATAAAGACACTAATTTGAACTTTTTTAATTACATCTCAACTACCGAAACATATGACAAAGAAGTCATTGCATGATATTCGGACCTTTCGGTGCCATTAGTTGAGCTGTATGCTGCGTGGGCTGGTATATCCTATGCCATCTGCAGGCTGGGCATCCGAAGGCTCATTATTGAGGGGGATTCTATCACTCTTATTCGTTGGCTCCAATAGGACTCTGGCGACCACTTGCCTACTAACCCCTTGATTCATGATATTCGGACTATGCTTCATCAGGTTTATACCGCTCAGATCCGGCATATCTATCGAAAATAAACTCAGCAGCTGACTGGGTAGCTACCCAAGTGGCCCATCACTCAGGACCATGGAGCTGGACACAGGATGACCCGTGCCCTCTGGTTCTTACTCAAATCTTGTATTCTGATATATCGGGCTTGACTCACCCTAGAATGGTAATATCGCCCGTTTGTACCAAAAAAAAAAAGTCATTGCAAAATAATATCACTTATAAGTAAAAAATAGTAAGTAATATCATACAAGATAAGGTTATGCTTTATAATTTATTAGTTTATTCGTTTAGAAATAAGTTATTTGACTTTAAATTATTTAGAATAAGAATAATTTATTCTAATTAATTTAATTAATTTAACATCAAAAATCTATTATAAGAGGCCTTTTTAAAATACTTTGTCTTCACTAAAAATCTACAGAGATTCTTGATATAAGAGCATTTTAGAATGAAAGTGATTTGACTCAATTGATTCATCATTTGTTCATAATTCGATGGTTTTAATAAATATAAGCAAGTAATAGCAGAAAATATATTAGAACTTCGTATAAATTGATGACAAGCATCTAGTAAAGGTTTATTTTTTTCATAACTATGTTTGGTACGTATTTTAAGTGATAATTTTATAGTAGTAATCTGAATTACCTCATAAAAGATAAATTAGATTACCTTATGAATGGATGGTTATCCATATTATGAGATATATGGTAGTCTGATAAATTATTTTTTAATAAAATTATTTTTTCTTGGTTTGATCGCTCTCTACTTGTATTCTCCTCTATCGATCTCGCTGGAACCTTCATGTCGAAGGTCCCAATCTACACCCTCTTTCATCGAGTCGGATCTGGATCTTCATCCCCAACGCCCCACAACCATTTTTAAACGCCGCGAAACTTCTTCCTATAACATTACCATTGAGGATTGCTTAAATATCCAACATTACTGGTAATATATCAAGGGCAACCTTTCAAGCAATCCTCAATGGTAATGTTAATATTGATTACTGTGTTTGGTATAACAAACAAATTCAATCATATAACATCAAATTCTTAAAATACTCATAAATTAAATTTATTAAATATTTATATATTATTATATATTTGATTTAAAAAATTATATTTATAAATGATAATGTTTAAAAATTTTATATCTATAATTGATATTCGAAGTGATCGATGAGAATGCGTAATCAGAAGAAGTTTCGATGCTGTCTAAAGACGGTGAAGATTTACAATATAGAAGAGGTGTGGTTCGGTACCTTAAACACGAGGTTGCAACGAGGTCATAGTAAGGAAGCAAATAAAGGAAGTTGGGGTAATTTTGTAAAAAAAAAATTAGATTATCATATCTCTCATATCAATATGGATAATCATCTGAATTATTCGTGAGAAGATAGGTTGTTATTTAAAATATCTATCGATAAATTTTATTTAAATTATCAGTAATCTATCTAAACGCAACCTAAATTCTTTAACGATGTAATTAAACTTTAACGCTCTGTTTGGATGGAGAGAAAACTAAAAAGAAAAAAAATCGGGAGGAGAAAAAAGTGGGGAAAGAAAATTGAAGAGAAAATATTTTCTTTCCTTTGTTTGGATAAGTGGGAGAAAATAAAGAGGAGAGAAAAGTTATAATTTATAATGATAATAATATCCTTATATAGCATTGGTTGTTTTTTTTGGAAGAGTCAATATTGGAATGAAAAAAAAAAAAAAAAACACTTTTGAGTTTTTTTCGAAATCTCTCCGATTTTGGAGAGAAAACTTTTATATAGAGCCCACCATTTTTTTCTTTGTTTTCCTTTCTATTTTTTTCCATCCAAATAAAATAAATTTTATTTTTTTTTTAATTTTTTTTTTTTTAATTTTCTTTCTATCGAAACAAAGGGTAATTTAGGCTGCACTTTACGATCCGTATTTCACGGAACGGTAAACTTCTGCAATGAAAAAAAAAAAATCATACAAAACAAAAACCTTCCAAATATCGCTTTCCATCTTCCCGACTCTTCCAGCGATCCTCTTCCCCTCTCTCCGGCCTCTCTGGATCTCTTCGCCTCTCTTTTCTCTCACGACATGTGAAAATCTAAACCCTAAATCAATCTCTTGCTTCCTCCTCCTTTTTTTTTTTTTTCCTTTTTAGTCTAAATCTCACGTCCAAATTCGTTCTTATGGGGCAGCTTAGAAGTCGTAGTCGCGAAGACAGATCTCGGATTTCTTGATCGTGCATGGCTATTGAGCTTAAAAGAGGTAATTTTTGTGAGAATTATTTCTTGCTGGATAATATTTTATTGCTGCAGTGTCTGAGAGAGGACAAGATAGAATTTTTTCTTTTCTTATATTCACATGATAAAACTTTGGGGTCGATGGGAACTGCCACCTATGCAGTAGTAAAATCGAGAGATTGGTGAAAAAGAGAGGAAAAGAGCTGTTCTTGATTGACAGAATCGATAATATGATTGTGAGATTACGAATCGCAAGAAACAAAAAGGGAAGATAAATACAGAGAGGAAATCGTAGGAAAGAGAATGAGAGAGAAGGGAAACAGAAGTGTTTGGTCACAAGTATCAATGTTCCTTTAAAACTCGATGGAATTTATGGGTGATAGGTTATCAATTAAGTGATGACAGGTCCACCAAACCATCAAATCAATAGCCAGTTCAGAAATTCAGCATCTTTTTCACCTGTGATTTAGCAAAGGATGTTAGTCAGATATTATTATAGCAAGCGATTTTCATCAGTTGTCAACTTAATGAGCATTGAATTTGAATTTTCTTATTCCTTCAAGCATATGGGGAGCTACTAAAATTCAACTTAAATCTAGAAATATCTTATATAGCTTAGCTGAGAGCTTTTGTTCCTGTTATTGTCAATTTTTTCATATATTTGCAGCATGGTATCTATTTATCTTGCTTACCGCTGATTATCATATGTGTTAGTTCATTGATCTGTAGGCACTAATTAGAAGGTGCGATGGATCTTCTGCTATCAGATCCAGGGCCACTAAAGGAAGGTGGCTTATTACTTTGTTGCAACCAATGCGATACAGAATTAGTGCACAAAATAGCGCAACTCTTGCTTCATGGATTGGCCAAAGCTTGTGTGGACAACACCACTGGCCTCTTTAAGAGTCCAGCTTCTGTGGCTGTTGAAGTGAGAAAGGAGATGGTGGATTATCTCACACAAAGAAGCGAAACATATGCTGCAGAGTCTGGTGTCCAGGGAGATGGCAATCTAGATCCAGTGGAAGTAACTTCTAAAGATCCGACTGAAATCATATCTAACTTCATTAATGATTTTACAAGTTCGAAAAGGAATATGTTCGGTCGTGTTTCAGGGTGGTTGATGAGTGAAAGCCAAGAGGACAAAATTGATGGCTTTGTACAACAGATGGAGAAGTATGGGTTCTGGTTAATGGATGATAGGAAAGTCGTTGCAGAGACTCTTCTCAGAAATGTAGACTTTAAAAACATGTTTCACTGTCCAATCAAATTTGACACTGCCCAACAGCTTGATGAGCATAGAAGCCAGTGTGTTTCAGACCTGTAAATTGCACAAACATGGGATGCAAAGCTACATTTTCAGTTGTTCATACTGAGAAGCATGATTCAATATGCCCATTTAAGGTTCTTCCATGTGAGCAGAAGTGCCCAGAGAACATAATGAGATGTGAAATGGACAGGCATTGTGTAACTATATGCCCAAAGAAGCTTGTAAACTGCCCTTTCTATCAAGTTGGCTGTCAGTCTTCTTTCCCACAGTGTACTCTTGAACAGCACTTTTCAGAGTTTATTCATTCACACCTTCTTTATGTTCTTCAAGTGGTTCACAAGCAAGAGGCTTCAGTGGAAGAGCTTAAACAACGTGTGCTATTGCTGGAAAAGGTCAGTATTAATTACTTGCATTGCTTCTTCTGTTAGCTATTGGAATGCTGATTATGTTGTAAATTTCTACTGGCATCACATGGTTGAACATATAGAGGTAAGTAATGTCCCTATTGTACTGTTTATGGTTTGAAACTCATCAAATTTGTGGCTTATCATATCTAAGTGACTTTTTCGAATCATTCAAGTGATGTCATGATTCAGTCAAGAATGGCATCATCATATCTTATTTCTAACTTTCAATTGGAATCTAGGTTTTAATCTCATGGAATAGAGTTGTCCCAGTTTTTTTTACGAAATGAGATACCTCATATTCCATCCCATCCTAATTCCTGACCTGATCAAGCATTTCGGTACTTGCTTAGAATGCTTTTTTTCTTAAACAAGTTATTTATGAATTTTTAGTGTTTTATTTGATTTTTAAATCTATTTGAACTTCAAAAGTTACATTTTTATGATAAAATAGATTTATTTAAAACAATAGTGTTAACGTATTATGACTAAGACAGGACAAGATGGGATAAAATGGGACAATCAAGATCAGTTGCAGAATTTCTCTAGGATGGGATGGGATAGGTTGATTGAGATCTATTTCTTCTCATTATGGAAAGTGGAAAATTTTCTTTGCTCTTTTGAAATCTTATATCACTTCAATAATGGAACTCATTGCTCATTAAAAGGAAAATGTGATCCCATTTGCTGGAGAATTAGCCTTGAATAAAGGCTCAAACCTATACCTCACCTGGCCTTCCTATCTATTGCTCTTAAAGCCATTCAATCCTTCTTCTAATTTGATTCCTAATCCCTCTTTCTCTGTCCTTGCTACTATATGTCCTCTTGGTCCTGCAACCTCCATTTACCCTCCTTCACACAGTTCCATGTGATCTGCCCTTTCCATATTGAATCTACCCTAGGTTTGCCCCATGATTGCATATTTTTCCTGGTTTTGCCCCCTTTGCCCCCTGATTTTGTGATCTCACTATCTTTATAAAGGAAGGGGAGTCTGTGTTATTTATCAAGAGTCAGGGTCCAGCTGATTAAATATTGTATTTAAATTAAGTCTATGTTTTTAGTAATTAAATTACGATGTCCTAGATATTATGTGTGAAGATTATCTATTGAAGATTAATGAAGATTAACGGAATTCTGTTTTCTTTATCGTTTCCTTCCTTCTTAGATATGGTTATGTGGTAGATCCCATGCTTAAATTTAGACTTTCCTAAGTTGAGGATTTGCTGCTATTATCATGGACTAGACTGAACTAGTTTCCCTTTCTCAAGATGCAATATAAAAATATATTCCTTCAGTATTTGAGTATTAGGATTGTTTTTTGTTAATCTGTATCAGAGCTAGTTAGTCCAACAATCCAGTGCTTGACTTGATGTGATTGAGAAGAATTTACAAAAATATGATATGAGGTTCAATTGTCTCAATGTCATGATCTAGGAGATTTCTATACATAGGAATACATGACCTGAATAGGAAATGAATTTATTATTTCCTCATAAAAAAGAACTGAAAATTTATGGAAGCTCCAGCACTGATGAATATTCATAAATTGGTGATTGATTGTGTAGGGAGCTTGCAATTGTAATATCACTGTACAAAGATCCAGTGATAAAAATTCTATCAATCAAGAATCTTGTGGTCAAGAATCATAAGGCAGCTTGATAAGAGAAGATCAGAACAATGGATAACTGCATGAGAAGCATGCATTCCAAGATTAATCAGTTTTCTTAACTTTTGAGAAGAAAGATGAAGTTTTTTTTTGTGTGTGTGTGGGGGGGGGGGGGGGGGTTCTACTTCTTTTTGATTATTATGGTCTCCTAGTCCTACTACTAATTTTCTTGTTTCATGTTTAATGTAGGAAAAACATTGCGTCACTGACTTTCCTATTCCCATTTCTAGTCTAGATATCCACTGTTATTATGGCATAACACAATGCCAACAACTCAATGAAATCCTTGCTCAACTCAAACAACCCGTGAAAAGTTTTTTTTAATTAAAAAAAATGAAATAATAGGCCTTTCTTTTCTAGTCTCAAAGGTCTTTCCTTATCTGAAAAAGCATAAATAGGCTTTAGAAGAGGTAAACCTCACAGAGTTAAATCCAGCCATCTCCAAGTTTTATCTTCCATTCAGTGGTAGTGCTATTAACATAATATAGAAATCTCAAGAGATGCTATGGCAAAAAATTCTCTAGAGCCAGGGCAAGGGTCCACTTACAAATATCATAACCAGCTTGTAGTCAGCCCTAAAGGGTTTGTGTCGTAGCATCTTCAAGCTAATAGGGGTCATGACCTAGGTCAGCTTTGATACCATTTATAAAAACCATGTACCTCATCTAAAAAGACCACCCAAAAGTTATCATAAACTTGATTAAGTACTCACAAGGCATACATGATATGGGACTAAACACACATCCGTGTGGGTCCTTGCATCTAATGAACATGGTCAAAATGAAACATTATAACATTTGTTTAGTATGGTTCCTATTAAATCCTTCTGCACAACACTAGAGTTATTCATATTCATAAGATGTAGTTTCTACAATTTTTTGCTTGGATGCTTGTTATCCAGAGTTCCACTAAACTTAATTATTGTTTTCTTTGCAGTCCCAATCTCTGAATGAATTCTCAACAACTTTGGATGTACGATCTCTAATGCTAACGATGAAGGAGCAAGAAGCAAAGATAAAGAAACTTGAGAGTGAACTCAGTAAGGTCAGGCAGAACACAAGCAGTTTGTTCTTATATACAAGATATATTCTCTACCATCTATTCGATTCTTGGATACTTGATATCCAGAATTCTACTAATCTCTCTCTCTCTCTCTCTCTCGTTCCAAACTCTGACAATTAAGGAGCAAGAAACAAAGATGAAAAATCTTGAAAGTGAACTCACTAATGTCAGGCAGAACACAAGCACTTAATCTTATTTACAAGATATAGTTTCTACGATATATTTGATTCTTTGTTGCTTAACATCCAAAATTCTCCTAACTTTACTAAGCTTTTTTTTTTGGCTTTTCAGTCCCACTCTTTGGTGATTAAGGAGCAAGAAGCAAAGATGAAGAAACTTGAAAGTGAACTTAGTAAGGTCAGGCAGCACACAAGTTCTGCCTAGATATGTTGATAGGTGAAAGTCATATATGTGATGGAGATGTCTCTCAGTTTGAAGAACAGAGTACGGATGCTTCTTTTCCGTGCAGAGTTCCCAGTGATCAATATACAATAAGAAAATTGTGGCCCTCCTCTTTTCTGTAAATTCAATGGCTCTGTATAGCTTATTCACACAAGCATTTTTGTTGTATTTTTTGTTGATGGTCAAAATTTAAGAGTTGAACTGAAGGATGGCTTGCACCTGAAACACCCTTACTCTCTCCATTTCATTTCCTTAATAAAAATGTAACTAAGCAACTAGGTTAGCGAACCTCACTGGTGTGCCAAAGGCAATTTTTGCAGCATCTTTGTGAGTCTGTCACTAAAAAAGTCGGGTTAATATGGTTATGTTCTTTGGTGATCGGCAATTGAACACAAGGCATCCTCTCCACGTGGGCTAAAATTTTGTTAGTTGGTTTGAGTAATATTTGACTCCACGTGTGTTTTGCTTCTGAACTTTGATGATGAGTGAAAATTTTGTTCCACATTTGAGGTGTCACAATGTGTCACTATCTGTAGATGATAGCACTGGATAGAAGAAGGAGTATCTGGATCACTGCAGCGGCAAGGTTGTATCGTAATACCAATATAAACAATTTTAAGTGCGTAAATATGTGCAAATAATTGGTTTAAAGAAGTATTACTGAATGTGCTTGATAGGGTTAGTAGTCATGTAGGAAGGTAGGGAGAGCTCTAGGCGGCCCCAGTGCCTAGGTGGCCCTGAGACTCTAGGCGACCTCCGGGCTTTAGGCGGCCCCTGAGCCCTAGGCACTCCCAGTGCCTAGGTGGCCTCTGTGCCCTAGGCGGCCCTGTGCCCTAGGCGGCCCTGGACCTTAGGCGGCTCCTGAGCCCTAGGCGGCCCCTGGGACCTAGGCGGCCCTTCCGGTCTTACATCTAGAGCTCTCTAGCTGCTCTCATATTAGAAGCACCTAATACAACAAGCTGTCATGTCTGGATGAAGCTCGAAAATCATGACATCATGGCGCTTTAATGGCTCATGTAAGACAAACTCTGGAAAGTTGTCGTTCATCAAAAGACTCATATAAAGGAGGTAGTAATTACCTACTTCAGAGCCAGATAACTTTCCACGAATTCTGACATTCTTTGAAAAGATCAAAATCCATCATGAAGATCCCATGCTTCTTGAGCAAGCAAGCTCCTTGAGCAAACTCTAAAAAATCCTGAGGGTAACTTATCAAGAATGACCATGTGGCGAGCGCAGGGACAAAAAAAAAGAAGGAAAAAGAAAGAAAGACGGCTCACCGGAAAGAAAGGGGAGAGATATAAGGTGAATAAGGATACTATTCAAAGACACCTTCTTTTTAACAAAGGAAAGGAGAAAAACATCCCCATCTTTCTTCCTCAATTCGAGCTCAAGAAGCTCACGGCTGTGTTCTTGGCCATCAATACTCGGAGCATGTGAAGTCTACTTGGTGATCAGGAACCAACAGAATGGCGCGCCAGGAAGGGGGCGAACCTTTGGGCATGGATACGAGATCTCCGAGGGAGAATCCCTCCAATCAGTCCGGGGGCATCTCTCGCCCTCTGATTGTATTGGGAAACCTCTTTGACCCAACCGAACCGACAAGGGACAGCCCCCCTATTCCTTCTCCACCATTATCAGTGCCAGCTACTCCCCAGGACCAGTTGGCCATCCTTACACAGCAAGTTCAAGCTCTTGTCGGAATGGTTTAGCAGCTACAGGAGCAGCATTCCAGAGGAGTCAGGCAACAGCCCGAACCGCCACCGCCGCTCAGATCAGCTACTCCTGTTAGCGGCAGTCTACCCGAGGTAGGTCCCCTCCAATGAGGCCTCTTTACCCTTACACCTTGGCCGGACCTCGTTCTCAAGGCTCCCGAGGTAGCTCGCTTTCTCTTACCTGCTCCTCGGGAAGCCCTCCTGTCAGGCGGCAGCGGGGGAAGGAACACTGCCAGTGGCGCCATCGATCCTTCTCACATTCCCCTGAACCAGCCGGGGAAATATGACTGACCAGATAGAGAGGCGTCTCGACGAACAGGACCGAAGGCTGGAGGAGCTTAGCCAGAGACTCAATAATCAGCGGGGTTAGATTATGACGCCCACCCTCCTCTCACTCGGCGGGGGTTATGGAGGAACCCATTCCAAAGAGGTTCCGCTTCCCTCAATTAGACCCCTATGATGGCACTACTGATCCCTTGGATCACTTGGAAAGCTACAAGGCTATTATGCAGGTCCAGGGAGCAACTGACGCCCTCTTATGTATCGCCTTTCCGGCCACTCTTCGAAAGGCTGCCCGTGCTTGGTATTCTCGCCTGCCTCCGTGCAATATTGATTCCTTCTGGCAATTGGAGAGATCCTTCTTGACCCATTTTGATGCCTGTCGGAAGATTCCCGGGTGGCAGATAGTTTGTTTTCTGTGCAGCAAAAGGAAGGAGAGTCCTTAAAAGACTTTGTGACTCGGTTCAAGGTGGTAGCCTTGGAGGTCTATCACCTTGATGACGCTGTAGCTACTCTGGCCCTGAAGCGGGGGCTTCGTCCCTCCCACTTCACTTATTCTCTAGACAAGAGACCTCCCAGTTCTTATGCTGATCTCTAAGTCGCGCACAGAAATACATCCGTACCGACGAGGCTGATTCATCTCAGAGGGGTGCCGAAGGGAGGACTGTAAAAGGCCGACCCGCCCGGAGTTAAGCGGGCCTCCTCCTAAGAAGTCCGAACCTTCGCGCCGACCGACTGACCGCCGTACAAGCCTCGCCCTCAGGGAAGACCATTTTACACCCCTCCTCGCGCCCCGAGCTCATATCTCATGGAAATTGAAAACGAGCCTTATCTACGGCGTCCTCCTCCGTTGAAGAAAGGCGCCATGCGTGATAAAAGCCGCTATTGCCGCTTTCATAAAGATTACGGTCACGATACTGAGGAGTGCCGTAATCTGAAATAGGCCATTGAAGAGCTCATTTAGAGGGGATATCTTGGGCAGTACATTCAGAAGAAGGAAACTCCGCCTGTTCCGGCCTTGATGGGACCCCCTCCTGTTCAGGCCAACATTGACAACACCCAACGGAGCGGATAGTGGGTATGATTACTCGCGAGGGGGCATCATCCTCTAAGAGACCAAGAGGGGAGGGGGAGTTAGAAAATGTAATCCCTTTTAAGGGAGATATAGCGGGGGGTAATATTGTAAAAGATGATAGCATTGTTGTTTCTATGATGATCGCTAAGCACCCTGTAAGGAGGATTCTAATTGATAGTGGAAGCTCTGCCAACGTGCTTACCTATGATGCATTTCTTCGAATGGATGTCTCCTGACTCTTTTCGACCTGTGACTGCTCCTTTAGTCGGTTTCACAGGGGACTCCATACGGGTGGAGGGTGAGATTACCCTGCCTGTGACAGCGGGATCGCGCCGCGCTAGAGCACGGTCATGATGGATTTCCTGGTGGTCCGGGTTCCCTTGGTGTATAATGCCATTCTTGGCCGGCCTGGATTGAACACACTGGACGCAGTCATATCCACTAAGCGTCTACTAGTGCAATTTCCCACTAACCAGGGAATTGGCGAAATGTATGGAGAGATGGATTCGGTGAGGCCTTGTTATCATTTGGCTCCCAGCCCTCAGACGGTGGCAATTCTCCAGTCACCGAGTCATTCGACCTCAGGGAGACTGAGCGGAGAGGAGAGCCGGCGGAGCGTCTGATATCTTACCCTCTGGAGGATGGTTCAACAAAGATCGTGCAAGTCGGCGAACTCGTTCCCCCTGAAGCTCGGAGCCAACTCCTCGCCTTTTTGCGGGCAAATGCGGATATCTTCGGTTGGAAGGTAACGGATATGGTCGGTATCCCTCCAGAGGTGAACGGGCTTAACATCAACCCAGGATGTATGAGTCCTTATCCCTCCAGAGGTGGATGGTAGCCCATCGGGCTTAGGACATCAACCAGCCTGATGATCTTTGCCCCAGTTTCGCCCCTGAGCCATTAGCAGGAAATGCCATAGATGAGGAGGTGAGGCCGGTCATTCGACTGAGCTAGCTGGTGTGGTCCGGAAGGAAGGCCAGGCGTGGAGAATCTGCATCGACTATACTAACCTTAACAAGGCCTGTCCCAAGGACAGCTTTCCGTTGCCACGGATCGACCAGCTGGTGGATTCTACCTCTGGCTATGAACTTCTTAGCTTCATGGATGCTTTCTCGGGATACAACCAAATAAAAATGAATCCCCCAAATGAAGAGCATACTTCTTTTATCACTGAGAAGGGCATTTATTGTTACAAAGTAATGCCCTTCGGATTGAAGAATGCGGGAGCTACCTATCAAAGACTAATGAATAAGGTTTTCAAGGATCAGCTCGGCCGCAACATGGAGGTGTATGTAGATGACATGCTGACGAAGAGCACTTATGCTGTCAACCATGTTGCTGACCTGCAAGAAACGTTCCACAACCTCCGGCTTCATAGAATAAAGCTCAACCCGCAAGTGTGCATTTGGGGTTACTGCCAGGAAATTCTTGGGTTTCCTGGTAATCCAGCGAGGAATTGAGGCAAACCCAGAGAAGATTCAAGCTATTCTCGATATGAGGCAGCCGACCTGCAAGAAGGAGGTACAACAGCTCACCGGAAGGATATCCGCCTTGAGCCGTTTCTTGTCAAGATCGGTGGAGAGGTGTTTACCTTTCTTTAAAGCCTTACGCAAGGCGGATGGCTTTGAATGGACAGAAAACTGTCAGCGGGCTTTTGAGGAGCTTAAGGAATTCTTATCCACGCCGCCCTTGCTGTCCAAACTAGAAGAAGGAGAGAAGCTCTTTCTTTACCTCGCGGCTTCCTCGGAGGCGGTTAGCTCCGTTTTGGTGCGCATTGATGAACATGCCGCTCAGAAGCCTGTGTACTATACGAGTAAGGTGCTTCACGGTGCAGAAGAAAGATATTCCAAAACCGAGAAGGTTATCTTTGCCCTGGTTATCTCCGCTCGACGGCTCAGACCATACTTCCAAGCCCATCCCATAATTGTGCTCACCGATCAGCCTCTCAGAGCCATTTTGTCTCGTCCTGATACTTCTGGCCGACTGGCTAAGTGGGCGATTAAGTTGGGGGAGTTTGATCTCTCTTTTCAGCCCCGAGCGGCTTTGAAATCCCAAGTCCTAGCTGACTTTTTAGTCGAGTGTACCTGGTCTGAAAAGCATCAAGGAAATCCCTCTCAAAGTCCTCCGGACAGCGGCAATGAGAATAGTGAAGCTTGGATCCTTCATGTAGATGGGGCCTCTAACTCCCAAGGGAGTGGGGCTGGTCTTATTCTTGCCGGCCCGGAGGGCGTGGTGTTGGAGTACGCCCTCCGTTTTCTCTTTAAAGCTACCAATAATCAGGCTGAATATGAAGCCTTGTTGGCCGGACTCAAACTGGCGCACGGGCTGGGAATCAAGTACCTCCGAGCTTTCACCGATTCGCAGCTTATCTCTGCCCAATAGCTGGGAATATGAGGCTCGAGACCCTGTCATGTCTCGGTACCTCAGCAAGGTCAATCTATTAATCCCCTTGCTAGATCGCTTCACCATCAGTTACATCTCTAGAGAAGAGAATGCTAGGGCTGACATACTAGCTCAACTCGCCACCTCAACGGACAACGCCCTGAGTAAGACTTATGTTGAGTACCTGGAGACACCTAGCATCGAAGCCATGGAGGAAGTTCTACCAGTTATGCAGGAAGGAACATGGATGGACGCCTACATCCGCTATTTGAAGGACGGTGTCCTCCCAACTGACCGCGAGGAAGCCAGGCTGCTTAAGCGGAGGGCCTCTAAGTTTGTATTGCTAGACGGCCTGCTATATAAGAAATCTTTTTCCCAGCCTCTTCTCAAATGTGTCGGCCCGGCGGACGCGAATTACATTCTTAGAGAAATTCATGAAGGCATATGCGGGAACCACTTAGGGAGCAGATCGCTGGCACGTAAAGCTCTCCGACAGGGATATTACTGGCTGTCCATGCAGGGAGACGCAATTGAACTGGTAAGGAGATGCGACCAATGCCAGCGGCACGCTTGTATCCAGCGGCAACCGGCTTCCCAGCTGAGCCCTCTCTCTCCCCATGGCCTTTTGCCCAATGGGGCATGGACATCCTCGGCCCTTTTCCTCCGGCATCAAGACAGCGGAAATTTTTGCTTGTCGCCATTGATTATTTTACTAAGTGGGTCGAGGTCGAGGCACTCGCTAAGATTACAGAGAGCAAGGTTAAGGCCTTTTTCTGGAAATCCATCATTTGTCGATTTGGCATACCTCATACTCTTGTCACTGACAACAGCCGACAATTCGACAATGCTGCCTTCAAGACTTTTTGCGCCGATCTCGGTATCACTCATCGGCTCACCTCTGTAGGCCATCCGCAATCTAACGGTGAGGCTGAGGTCATGAATCGTACGATACTATGAGGGCTGAGGACCGACTGGATACATCTAAAGGCAGATGGGTGGAAGAACTCCCGAGCGTACTCTGGGCATATCATACAACTCCTAGGGCACCAATAGGAGAGACGCCATTCAGCTTGGTCTTTGGTTCTGAAGCTGTCATTCCAGTCGAGATCGGTCTTCCGAGTACTCGAGTGGAATCATATAACGAAGCAGATAACCCCCTCGACTTAAGAGCCAGCCTCGACCTCATTGATGAAGCGAGGGACCGAGCTCAGGTTAAGATGGCAGCCTACCGTCAGCGAATGGCGAGATATTATGATGCTCATGTCCGCCCGAAAAGCTTCCGCCAGGGAGACTTGGTCCTTAGAAGAGCTGAAATATCCAAACCGACAGAAGGGGACAAATTGGCTCCGAATTGGGAAGGGCCTTACCAGGTCACGGAAGTCCTCCACCATGGAGCATACCGACTTGAAGATCTAAATAGATGGACGATTCCCCGGACTTGGAATGCAGATAATCTCCGACAATATCATCAGTAATGAATGTATTTATTCAAGGAATTAATGAATGTACATGTTTGGAAATTTCATGTATGCAGATTTTTCAAAGGACCTCGGCGGCCCCACGGTTCTAAGGACACCCCCGGGTTGGTATTACTTACCCCTGAGGCGGTTCAAGTCCCGGACCTTAGGCGGCCTCGAGTCAAACTCCCGGGTCAGTATCCGATTACCCTCGAGGCAGTTTTCAAAGGACCTCGGCGACCCCACGGTCCTAAGGACACCCCCAGGTTGGTATTACTTACCCCTGAGGCGGTTCAAGTCCCGACCTTAGGCGGCTCGAGTCAAACTCCCGGGTCGGTATCCGACTACCCCGAGGCAGTTTTCAAAGGACCTCAGCGGCCCCACGGTCCTAAGGACACCCCGGGTTGGTATTACTTACCCCTGAGGCGGTTCAAGTCCCGGACCTTAGGCGGCCTGAGTCAAACTCCCGGGTCGGTATCCGACTACCCCCGAGGCAGTTTTCAAAGGACTCGGCGGCCCCACGGTTCTAAGGACACCCCCGGGTTGGTATTACTTACCCCTGAGGCGGTTCAAGTTCCGGACCTTAGGCGGCCTCGAGTCAAACTCCCGGGTCGGTATCCACTACCCCCGAGGCAGTTTTTAAAGGACCTCGATGGCCCCACGGTCCTAAGGACACCCCCAGGTTGGTATTACTTACCCCTGAGGCGGTTCAAGTCCCGGACCTTAGGCGGCCTTGAGTCAAACTCTCGGGTCGGTATCCGACTACCCCCGAGGTAGTTTTCAAAGGACCTCGGCGGCCCCACGGTCCTAAGGACACCCCCGGTTGGTATTACTTACCCCTGAGGCGGTTCAAGTCCGGACCTTAGGCGGCCTCGAGTCAAACTCCCGGGTCGGTATCCGACTACCCCCGAAGCAGTTTTCAAAGGACCTCGGTGGCCCCACGGTTCTAAGGACACCCCCGGGTTGGTATTACTTACCCCTGAGGCGGTTCAAGTCCTGGACCTTAGGCGGCCTCGAGTCAAACTCCCGGGTCGGTATTCGACTACCCCCGAGGCAGTTTTCAAAGGACCTCGGCGGCCCCACGGTCCTAAGGACACCCCCAGGTTGGTATTACTTACCCTGAGGCGGTTCAAGTCCCGGACCTTAGGCGGCCTTGAGTCAAACTCCCGGGTCGGTATCCGACTACCCTCGAGGCAGTTTTCAAAGGACCTCGGCGGCCCCACGGTCCTAAGGACACCCCGGGTTGGTATTACTTACCCTTGAGGCGGTTCAAGTCCTGGACCTTAGGCGGCCTCGAGTCAAACTCCCGGGTCGGTATCCGACTACCCCCGAGGCAGTTTTCAAAGGACCTCGGCGGCCCCACGGTCCTAAGGACACCCCCGGGTTGGTATTACTTACCCCTGAGGCGGTTCAAGTCCTAGACCTTAGGCGGCCTCGAGTCAAACTCCCGGGTCGTATCCGACTACCCCGAGGCAGTTTTCAAAGGACCTCGGCGGCCCCACGGTTCTAAGGACACCCCGGGTTGGTATTACTTACCCCTGAGGGTTCAAGTCCCGGACCTTAGGCGGCCTCGAGTCAAACTCCCGGCCGGTATCCGACTACCCCGAGGCAGTTTCAAAAACCTAGGCGGCCTCAAGCTAAGCTCCTAAAATCGAGCAACCCTATAGGTTTCTCGAGCCGCGACCCTAATGTTGAAATGATGGAATCCATGTTCCGCAGCTATCTCTTAAATCCAAAGACAGGTGCCTACGATAGGGCCCTTGAATTCGTACCCGACACTGGCGTACGGAGTAAGCCTTAAAAGGCCGGGAGAATAGATGAACCCCCCCTTCTTGTGCCATGATTGAAGATCGATAGCGGTTAACTAAATCATCAGGTAAATAAAAGAAAGAAAGTAACATTCATTCATCAAAATGTTGAGCCATCATGGGGGCATACTCTACAAAATGCTGTTCAAAGGCCAATATTGATCAACCTACACAAAGAAGTTCACTAAAGACAAAAAGAAAAAAGAGAGGAAAAAGAAACTCGATCAAATCAAATCTTGCCACATCCTTACAGGTCCCCAGGGCATCCATCCCCTGTGTCGGCCCTTCTATTTTAATCGGTCCGGTGATGGGATCCTCAACTATCATCAGTTCGTCAGCTGCGTCTTCGACCCTTAACTCATCCTCAACCTCGGCGTCGGAGGTCTCCTCATCGTCTGCAGGTCGAAGGTGCTCGAGGTCACCTAGCTTGAAAAGCCGAGACAACCTCCTCTTGCACCTTTCAAAACCCTGAACAAAGGCATCCATGACAGCCTCGCGGCACTCCGAAGCGAAGTCGGGGGAACCTTTGTATTTCTCGACGGCCTCCCGAGCTTGAGTCTCGGCCGCAGCCACCCTCTCCTGAGCCCGCATCTCCACCGCCGCCATTTTATCCAAAGCATCCTTTGCCTCCTTCTCGGCCAAGACCAACTTTTCTGCAGCATCACGGGCTGCGACTTCTGCATTATCGGCCCGATTTTCAGTATGTTCTAACTGAAGAAAGGCCTCTCTCATTTTCTCTTCAGTTGGAAATAACCTCGCCATAACTTTCGACAGTTTGGCGTCCAAGGTCTGCAACTCTTTCTCGGCCCTCTCCCGCCATGCACGGTTATCCTCCTGGGCGGTCTGGAGGTCATCTAATGCCTTCAACTCCCGGGCCCTCATTTCTGACAGCTCCTTGTCCAAACCCTCGATGCGGGACTTGGCATTAACTAGATCCTCTTGAATCACGAAGAGGCCGTTGGACATCTGCATTAGTCAGGTAACGAGCGTAAAAATTCTGCACCTATAGAAGAGGAAAATGAGAGGAAACTTTCGATCTTACCTGGAGCGCGGCTGTAAAGAGCGTGTCAAAGGACTCCTCCAACGGTAAGGTCCTCATTAAAGCTTGAAATTTGGGTAGGATAGAGAGCTTTAGAACCATTTCTGACAGGCGGCTCTTATACGGCGTACCTCGGCGGGGCGTCCGCGAGGATTGAGATGGACCTCTCGAGGCGCCCGAGGGGCCTGGAGCATCCACCCCCCTCGGTGACTGCGGGCCCGGCGAAGATGCTTCGATAAAATCTGGGGGCGTTGTGACCCCCGTCCCAACTGTCGCTCCACTTCGACGGCCCCCTGGCGACTTCAGGAGGATGAAAGATTATTGCTAGTGGGCTCGCACGGGGAGGCCCTCCAATCAGTATTCCGGCAGGAGGGCTCTCTCCTTCCTGATCCTCCTCCACCAGGATAGCCTCAGGGAGGGCGGCCGAAGGTTGGGTCGAGTGACCCAGCTCTCTTCGGCAGGGCCTTTTGGGCCTTACCCCTGTGGTATCGGGACATCCCCCTCCCTCTTCGGAGGCCCGCAATTATCAAGTCCTGGGAAAACCTCATTGCTACAAATAGAGGACCCAGGGAAAATGAAAAGGGGACCCAGGATATACAATATGTGAGAGAAAATGCATGCCAAAACACGTATTCATACATGTATATAAATACAAAGCGAAAAACAAAAAACAAACAAAACACAAGACTGAACAAAGCGCTAATTAAGATAAAAAAAATTCGAGGCTCACCGGGCGCCGTAGGCAGCGACACCGGCATGAATATGATCCCTCGAAGGTTATCCTCCGACAATAATTCTTTACTAGGTGGGACGATGGTGGATACCAAAACTTTAAATAGTTCTTGATCCCTCTCTTCGATAGCAGAATTTTGATTAGAACTAGTATCGGGAATACCCCAGTTTGCGTTCATCCCCTCTATATGCGCATAGAAGAATCGGGACTTCCACCCATTAATTTTGGAAGGAGATTGATCCTAAGAGTTCTCTTGGGCCTAGAAACGAAATTCCACCACCCAGCCTTTTTAGGGTTTCGAATCCTATATAGAGCCCTAAATAAGGAAAGTCGGGCAGAAGCCCCGTGGAAATGACAGAGTACCAAAAATAAATAGATAATATGAATGGAATTAGGGGTTAGCTGCGCCGGGATAAGGTGATACCTATCTAATAAATTCATGAAGAAAGGATGGAAAGGCAACCGTAAACCACACTTGAAGAATTCCACGTATAGTGCAACCCTCCCCGGTTGCGTAGAGGTCACCCTATCTTCGGGAAGAGCACTAGAAAGTAGGATACTATTAGGAATCCCAAACCGGGCCCTAAGATTCCTAAGGTCCTGAGAGGTCGTGATTGAGGTGATCTCCATCGGACCAGTGGATTTAGGAGTAGCGACTGGAAATGCTACCTCATGACTGATGGATGATGATGAAACCCTAGGGGATTGGGACGATGGTCCATGTAATGGTCGTAGGACCCCAGTAGGCTCCCGGACCATGGCCGGTTGTTCCCCGCGGATGGTTACACCCCCGAAAGCCTGACGGCATGCCTGGATGATCTCTTCCCGAGAGGGTTCGATCATAGGACCTTTACCTTTCCTATCCTGGTTGGGATCCATAGAAGAAGGAAAAGAGAAAGGAGAAGAAGCTAACCTAAACTCGGAGAAATGAAGACGCAGGAGAAACAGCGAAAATAAAAAGCAAAAGAATTGAAAGGATGGGCTCCTTATAATATATTTTGAATAACGCCTTGAGCGCGACAAGGCCACGCGGCAACACATGAATGGAACCAAGGCATATGAAAAGACACTATCTTCCTTAGGATATACACTTCATCTTCCAAGACATAACTTTACGAGTGTAAAAATTGATTGGAACCTTTTCGCCCCTCCCCTTGGTAAGTGCTATGTGCCCGAACGCAAGGGGCAAGGGCGAGGGGGCATATGATAGGGTTAGTAGTCATCATAGGAAGGCAGAGAGAGCTCTAGGCGGCCCCAGTGCGCTAGGCGGCCCCTGGGCCCTAGACGGCCCCTGAGCCTTAGGCGGCCCCTGAGACTCTAGGCGGCCCCAGTGCCCTAGGGGGCCCCTGGGCCTTAGGCGGCCCTTGAGCCTTAGGTGGCCCCTGAGACTCTAGGCGGCCCCTGTGCCTTAGGTGGCCCAGTGCCCTAGGCGGCCCCCGGGCCTTAGGCGGCCCCTGAGCCCTAGGCGGCCCCAGTGCCCTAGCGGCCCCTGAGCCTTAGGCGGCCCCTGAGACTCTAGGCAGCCCCTGAGCCCTAGGAAGCCCCTGAGCCCTAGGCGGCCCCTGGGCCTTAGGCGGCCCTTGAGCCTTAGGCGACCCCTGAGACTCTAGGCAGCCCCAGTGCCTTAGGCGGCCCCTGAGCCTTAGGCGGCCCCTGAGCCCTAGGCGGCTCCAATGCCCTAGGCGGCCCCTGGACCTTAGGCGGCCCCTGAGCCCTAGGCAACCCCTGGGCCCTAGGCGGCCCCTGAGCCTTAGGCGGCCCCAGTTCCCTAAGCGGCCCCTGAGACCTAGGCGGCCCCTGGGCCTTAGGTGGCCCCTCCCGGTCTTATATCTAAAGCTCTCTAACTGCTCTCATATTAGAAGCACCTAATACGACAAGCTGTCATGTCTGGATGAGGCTCGAAAATCATTGACATCATGACGTTTTAATGGCTCATGTAAGACAAACTCTGGAAAGTCACCGTTCATCGAAAGACTCATATAAAGGAGGTACTAATTACCTACTTCAGAGCTAAATAACTTTCTACGAATTCTGACATTCTCTTGAAAATATCAAAATCCATCATGAAGATCCAATGTTTCTTGGGTAAGCAAGCTCCTTGAGCAAACTCCTAAAAAATTCCGAGGGTAACTTATCAAGAACGACCACGTGGCGAGCGCAGGGACCAAAAAAAAAAGAAAAGGAAGGAAAACGAAAGAAAGATGACTCACCGGAAAGAAAGGGAGAGATATAAGGTGAATAAGGATACTATTCAAAGACACTTTCTTTTTAATAAAGAAAAGGAGAAAAACATCCCTATCTTTCTTTCTCAATTTGAGCTCCAGAAGCTTACGACTGTGTTCTTGGCCATCAATACTCGGAGCCTGTAAAGTTTACTTAGTGATCAGGAACCAACAGTGCTAGAAATGCTTGTCTCTAAATCATTATCCAAATCCTATATTTAACATGGAATTTTCACATGGCCAGCAAGCATGATTCATGAAGTTCGATTGGCTTTGCAAGGTACTGTTGAACACGCATCTTCAACTCATTCTGCTAAACAATCATGCATGAAAAAAGAGAGAACTCGATATCGAATTAGGTGTGTTTAATAGACCGAGACATCCAAGTTCCAATTGTCTCGGGAACCAGCCATCAAATCGTGCACGTAAGAAGCTAACTCTTTTGAAGAAATGAGCAATGGATTGGACTAAGTCAGATTGAGAATTGAGATGTGTATCAGAAAAAATGCATCAACTCAAATCTAATAAATGGATAAAAAATCTAAAACAGATAACAAGCATCTGAAGCAAGTTAAATATGAATCAAAAGTTTTCAACTCAACTCATCTAAGCCTTTTTCCAACTATATGGGGTTGGCTACATTAATCTGCTTCCTCTACTTTGCTCTATTTAGGACCAAATCGATATTCAAATTACAAATAATTATATTTTTTTAATTATTTTTTCATATTAGTTTAGATCTACCTCTACTTCTATCCTTATCATGGATTGTTAAAAGATCACTCTTTCTAACTGAAGCACCTAAAGTTTTACGTTGTATATATCTAAACCACTGCAATTAATTTTCTTATTTTATCTTTAATTGGGGCTACTCCTATCATTTTTCTTATATGTTTATTTTTAATTTTACCTTTTAAAATTTTAAACAAGTTAAATTTATCTTAAACAGGTGAGGTTGCAACTATTTTGAGTAGATCTAGTTGTTAAATTGTTTAAAATTAGAATATGTTAGGAGGTAGGTACTTCGCAGGCTGCCCTGTTTGGCCTCCGCAGCGGCTCCACAGGTAATCATCGGCTTATCCCACTCCTTTCCGGTCCCGGGCAAGAGGTTGCATATCAGTAATTAGCTAGGATAATAATTAGGAATGGTTCTCTAAAGGTTTCTTGAAATAGTTCTCCCTTTCATTAGAAGCATGGACATAGCTTAGGTAATTGCATTTAAGATGAAACTTAGGTGTGGTGACCTGCATGTCCTAATGTTTCCATCTCTCTCTCTCTCTCTCTCTCTCTCTAACTATTATCATTTGATGCTAAGATAGGGGCTAAGGTCATACTAACAAAAACAAAAAAGAAAGAAATAAAGACAATTAGAAGGCATACAGATAACGCATGAACCTAAATTCTATTCTTGCCTTTATTTCTATTGAGAATTTTTGGTAAATATCTTACCATACCAAACCTTAGTTGTAATACCTTAAAAATAATCTGATCGGATAAAAAAAAGTTTGAATAGCTTATAACTCCAATTCACTTGCTACCAATTAAGACAACATGGACCTAGCCTACCAAAAAGTCAATTTGATCAATGGATAGATTTGGAGCATTATAAATGATATTAAAGCTGATTCAAAAGTTAGCAAATAAAGAAAAGGGTTAGCTAATGGGACAGTGATAGAGTTTTGTCATGGAACCATCCTTGCAATGCCAACAAGCTGAGTCAAGTGATTTCAGCGTGCTAACATATTATAATTGGACCAACGGATGGGCTTGAGGCATTACAAATGATAACAAAGTCAATCCAAGTATATAGATATTGAAGTAGACAGGAGAAAAGAACTACCCATGCTATGATAATTGAGTTTCGCCATTGTTACAGCACCAATGATCCGGCTCGGAATATATTCTGAGGCTACCAATTAATTTTTACTTGAGTTTTTAAAATTACGTGAATGCGGCTTGCTAATAGATTAATTAAACAGGGATAGACCAATATTTAGTTCTATTTTTCCAAAAAAAGAAAATATTGGTGGTTCGTTTGGGTCTATGCCTTGGGAGAAAAAGCTAGTTGATTGATCCTCTTAAGTTTCTCCACGAAGTAATGATATGGTTTTCTTCATTAATTTTATGAAGACCAAGCTTCTGGGTAGGCAGCCATATATCATTTTAGTGATCAAAACTTTGCCATAAGGAAAACACTTGAGGCTAATGCAGCTGGTAAAATAAGTATGCATCAGGCATGCGAATTGGCTTTGCGCGCATATCGCTACATGTGCCACTGTTCCGCTTTCTAGTGCATGTTTACTGCATGATCCTTCAAACGGTGCAGCAAGTCTTTTTCCTGCCACAATGTCAAAGAGGAGTTTGAACCGTTCCTCTGAAACCAAGTTGCCATTGTCAAGAAGCACTGCAAGAATGGAACTTGTGGGGCCGCTGTTAAATTTGTCGACCAGACTTGGATTTGAGATAGGGTAATGTAACGACCCGAGCCCACGGGCCCGTTTCGTTACAAAAAAGCAAGACGGACAAGGTCCACACCAACTTAAGCCACCATAGCCCAAAAAGGGATCCAATTGTGTCTTGTCCTTCTTGCTTTACTACATATAAACCACTTAACCAACTCCCAATTATCCGATGTGGGACTATTGGGAGGGGCATCACAATCTACCCCCCTTAACAGAGGCGACGTCCTCGTCGCCAAGGGAAATTGATTACAACCACAGGCAGGATTCAAGAGGTGGCCCCCACAAGTTCAAGAGTGGCTCCCATCCCCCATGGATGTAGTAGCACTTTGCCCTGTGTGGTACTTAGCTCATGCACTTCCGACTGGTGCATGGCTCTGATACCATATTGTAACGACCCGGGCCCACGGGCCCGTTTCGTTACAAGAAAGCAAGACGGACAAGCTTCACACCAACTTGGGCCACCACAGCCCAAAAAGGGATCCAATTGGTGCCTTGTCCTTCTTACTTTACTACATATAAACCACTTAACCAACTCCCAATTATTCGATGTGGGACTATTGGGAGGGTTATCACAGGTAAGGACTAGGTTGCCATTTTCAGTTCTTAGTTCTGGTGCACCAGAGTCTGATATAGGTAAATTTCAGTGTTGTTACCTGGTGTGAAGAAACCCAGTTCGAAGATGCCACCTTGATAGACTATGGTCTCGTTCCAGCTGCCTTCCTGTGATGGGAACCTTGATATGTATGTGTAATAATATATAAATTTTTAATAAGAATTATGAAATTAATAATATAACTCAAATTTTTTTCTTACTAAGTGATGACACCTGATCACTGGTCTTGAACGTCGGGAGAAGAGAGCCGCTTAATTCAGGGTCCCACGCTCGATCGGAAGACCTGCAAAAAGTCCTAAGACCGGAGTGATGCTCCGATGGGGACCCTCCAACGCTCAAGTTAGCAACCTGGGTCACAGCCGAGAGAAAGCTCGGATGAGCTCTTAGGAGAAAAAACTATGAGTCCCCAGAAAGATGGGAATCCCCTTCTGGGTGTCAGGGTAGCGAGTGTATGAGTTTGCGTACCTTGTTTCTGAGCGGACTTACCCTTTTATAGGGGTTGACACCTGCACCACCACGTGGGGTTCCGTAAGGAAGGAATGTCCGTGGGGTTCGTGGGGTTGCGTGAATTTGGGCTGATCGGTGAGTTCTATCCCATTGAAGAGGAGAAAACGACGGTTGGTGGGCTACGTCCCATCAGTCAGCAGGGCTAATATGTAGTTAGGTCTTGTTCCATCAGTGGCGTGGCCAGTGGGTAGTTGGGCCTGGGGTTGCCAGGGCACGCGTCAGAAGGACGGCGGTATGAACCGCTAGAACCGTTCTGGGATCGACTTGGGGCAGCCTTGACCCTCCTGAGGGCACCGAGGCCAAGCAGGACCGGCTCGGCTGACCTGCAGATGCTGGGTCGGGGCCGGCCCGGAGGTTCGGGCCGACTCGATCGACTTGGAGATGCCGGCCGAGCAGGGCCGAGCAGGAAAGGTCAGGGCTGACTCGCCGACCTGGGATGCCGGGGCCGAGCGGGCCGACCAGGGAAGGTCGACTCGCCGACCTGGGGATGCCGGGGCCGAGCGGGGGCCGACCAGGGAAGGTCGGGGCCGACTCGGCCGACCTGGGGATGCCGGGGCCGACCAGGGAAGGTCGGGGCCGACTGGCCGATCTAGAGATGCGGGGTCGAGCGGGGCCGACCAGGGAAGGTCGGAGCCGACTCGATCGACCTGGAGATGTTGGGGCCGACCAGGGAAGGTCGGGGCCGAGCGAGACCGACCAAGGAGGTCGGGGCCGACTCAGCCGACTTGGAGATATCGGGGCCGAGCGGAGCCGACCAGGGAAGGCCGACTCGGCCGACCTGGAGATTCCGCGCCGAGCGGGGCCGATCAAGGAGGTCAAGGCCAACTCGGCCGACCTGGAGATGCCGCGCCGAGCGGGGCCGACCAGGGAAGGTCGAGGCTGACTCGATCGACTTGGGATGCCGGAGCCAATCGGGGCCGACCAGGGAAGGTCAAAGCTGACTCGGCTGACTTGGAGATGTCGGGGCCGAGCGGGGCCGACCTGAAGATGTCAGGGCCGAGCGGGGCCGGCCTGGGAAGGTTGGGGCCGACTCGGCCGACTTGAAGATGCCGGAGCGGAGTCGCCTTAAAATTTTGATTTTGTCATAATTATTCTCGTGGCTACGTCAACCACATCACTAAGGATATTAATAAATTTAATATTTTTAAAATTTATATATAGCCAATAAGACAAAGGGTGGTATGATATGGGACAATGATACGCTTACCGCAAGTAGGGACAAACATCAATAAATCCTTGCCGTAAACAAGGCAAGATGGGATGGAATAAACCATTTAACAAGGCAGGGTGGGATGGATCATGTAAACTGTTTAACGGGTTAAACTTGACACACCTGGTTGGGTGAAACTTTATTAACGCCAGTAAAAGGTTTAATTAGCATGGAACATCATTAAAAGGTTTGATGGA
>UESW01004386.1:371020-538227 GCA_900491605.1 Calamus simplicifolius
TTTTTTAAAAGTTTATTTTAATTTTTTTTTTTAATTAATTTAATTATTTAAAGGAAGGAATCATTTTTTTACAAAAAAAAAAAAAAAGGGCATGAATAATTTTATCAAAAGAAAAATTATTAGATTACAACATTTTAGGTAATGGGGCCACCCCCCTCCCCGAGATAATGTGAATTATCACTTACCACTGCAAAATATTGTCATTCAAAATTCGTACCAAACATTTATTCGATGGAACCCTTTTAATTCCGAATCTGGATAGATTACTTCCTACGAAACGCAATGTCACACGAGATCACTTCACACGAGATCACTTCCCCGAAAGCATAATATGTTGATAAATATCCAGATTTATTCCCCATACAATCATCAATAAAAAAAAGTGCACTTCGTGCTTCACGAGAGATCAAAGACGGTAAGAAATTCTTACCCTCGCAAGATTTGAACTGCAAGTCTGACATAAGATAGGCCTGACAAGCGAATGAACTTGTCAGAAGCAATATGCGAACAAACACCATTTCCCTTCCCTCCTCTCTATGATGAGTGGAGAACGTTTGATCGCAAATTTCAAATTAACATTGGTCAAAGCCGATTCAACTTTTAAATCAGGCAATTCACAATAGTTCAGACAAACCATGACGCCTATCATTTAGTCCAAATAACCAGAATTGCTATTTCTTCACGAGAAATAGCAAGAAATATCATCTAACATTCAGAGCAACATTCATCTGCTTACTAAAAATAACAACTTCAGTCTGATAAAGAGATTTGCCTAACAAGCCACAGAGCCAGTTTCGTCTTGAACAGTCAAACCTGCAGAAATAAAACAAAATCTTATGAAACCAATTGGCCATCGCTTATTTCAAAGCACACAAAGGAAAAGGAGATGCACGTAACTCCATGCATGGATGACCACCTCGAAAACGTCAGGTCTTGAACAATGACCAGACAAAGCTTGTATCATGTAGAAATTGTTAACTAGAAAGCAAGGTAGTGAAAGATTTTGCAAGCCTAGTGCATAACATTTTAGCTAATTCCCTCTAAACCTTGCATGACCTTCAATTGCTATCTATCTAAATGCAGCATCTATAGCTTCCCCTTTTGCCAACTGCTCCTTTTTTTTTTCAGAAACAGGGAAGCTAAGACTCTATATATAAATTCTGAAAGAAAGTACAACCAAAATTGCTCGCATCTACAAGATAGAAGAGTTGTAAAGGTAGTATTTTCGCTGCAAAAAGCATTCACCCCAGCAGCTCCATGGTCAGCCAACCAGTCTGCTGGGAGATTGCCTTCTCTAAGCATATGATGGGCGTGAAAACTACACAGAGAGTCCTTGTTTGTTTAAATTTCCTTCAGTAGAGGGTAAACTGCAAGAGTATTGATTATCATTCCACTTATTCAAGAGATATCTCTTAGGCAGTCTCCTTCTAGAATCACTTGGTTTGGGTTAAGGTGCAAAGTAGCGGTCAATCCCTCACAAGCTGCTCTTCACTGCATAAGAAAACTTGAGTGTAATAACATTCATGGGTGCTTTAAGGTTTAGGCCACATTGGTTTGTGACATCTAACTCTTTGAGGTTTTTCTTTACAAATAAAAGTAACTTTTATAAATTGGTTCCCACATATGCACATAAGTAGCAAGGGTCAAACATGCAGATAGAATAAATTTTCATACATAATATGGAGAACACGCAATCCTCCAGTTTTTAATGGAAGTTTCCAAAGGAAAAGGAGTTATCAATGGAAAGAAAAATGATGCTCAGCAAGTGCCTAGAAGTGGTTGAACTTCAGAAAGCTTTGGTGGCTACTGGCCACCCTTATCTAAAGAATATGGCTTTTCAATTGTCTTTCATGCCACAAATGTCACCATGTTGACGTTGCATAGCATAAAACAAAGACCAGCAAAGAAATTTTCAGTTCTGTGCCTGAAAACCAAGATGTTCATTAGTCAAATGTCAACATAGATAGCATAAGGATCAGGACACCCCACACTTGGATCACTCCATGGATCCATTCACCTGGATTGCAACCATGAGTAGTAAATGGCTGCCCTATGAAAATGCCATCATCACAGCACTTCATGATGCAGAAAAGAAACAGACTAGTCATCCATTTGACAAAAACGGCGGGAATAGTGGCAATCTAGATATCTGGAGTCAACATGGGAGCCATGAACCTAACCTCTACCCATCAACCCGATGCTTCCACCATGCAAACAGTATTAATTTAATCATGATGACCAAGGATTTCTATAGGCTATGTCAATCATTAACAAATTTGTTTCTTTTTTGGAGGGGGCCATGCACCAAGCACTATAACACATGCATAATGATTGATGATTTGATTGACTCTCACACATATATATTGCACAAGTGGAGCAAATTCATGTCTAGGATGTCATTAACATAAAATAAATGGTTCTTTTTCAATAAACGACTTTATTAAAGAATATACCTAGAGCAACACTTATATACACACTGAAGTAGGATGGATTACTAATGAACTTATTAAAATCAACAGGAAAGAATTGCACAGGCCAGTATGTAGACATGATATTCCATATAGACCTAATCTAGAAATCCTTTCGAATGTTGTTTGCATATAACCAACAAAACTCCCTACTTCAATTAAAGATTCAGGTGTAAGCATTATGAAATGGATGAAAAATCTATGCACTTAAACAGGTAACCACTCATGCAATGGAAAGCCAAAAGGATTTCAGAAGAATAAAACAATGTGTTCACATCGAAAGGAATGAGAGAATTAAAATATGCAACCACTAACCACGAGGAAGAAGTTGCTTCAACATATCGGCCTTCTTAGAGTTGGATACACACAGCGTGTAGGCATACTTGCGGCGACGAACTTTGACGTACTTGCGGCGGCAAACTTTGATGTACTTGCGACAACAAACTCTGAGCTTAACAACATCTTTGCTCCTCTTGATCTTCACAGAATATGCATCCTTCCCTCTAGCTGTGTGAAGGAAATCCATGATCTCTGGAATCTGCTTCGGCCGCAAACAAAAACAAAAACAGACATGGGTACTTTAAGCACTCCTAGAGTCATAATAATATCCAATAAGTTAAAAGGCTACACCTTACGGTAGTCTGTGCAACTAAACAAAGGTCCACTCGCAAGCTTATCACAAATCGTGCTCTTATGCAGAAGCTATTGAACAATTAATGTTGAGAATTCCATGCAATTACAAACTTCAAAAAGAATTCATATTCAGCAGCACGATAAATTTTACTTTCAGCACAATTTAATTCTTCAGGTTACATTTCTTAAAAATTTTACAGAGGAAATGGGCCAGAGCTAATCTATGTCACTTCAAATGGTTCTTCTAATGCAGCATCATTAAACATAAGCACCTCGTGATATAGTTGCTGAAGAACTTTTTAGGAACTACAAAATTATAAAATCCCATAACAGCTCCAAGAAATCATCAAGGCGCTTAGCATACAAAGTTCAGGCATGGTTTCATATAACATCAATAAAATCAACATCCATTGGCTTATAATCGATCATAAGTTTAATATCGAAGTTCACTACAAGGGTTCGAATAGCAGCTCATATTACTGCAAAAAGAGAACTCACAAAAAATAAAAAAAGAATATTTAAATATTCGATGCATTCCTTAAAATCAAGCTTCACATGAACCCCAAATCAAAAGATTTACATGAACCCCAAATCAAAAGATTTACGAACCAGTCCGCAGAAAAAAAGGGCAGAGATTAGGGTTTAACAAAGAAGGATTACGAGCACGATAAATGAAAGAAAGCAAGATTAGAGGAAAATTACCATTTTTCTAGATTTTCACGAGGAAGGCGCTTCGCTTTTGATACCGCCACCCCACCAAAAACACAAACGAGTCCAAGTACCGTCCAGTGGGGAGCATGTAGCGTAAAAAGTTAAAAACCCTAGCTTTCATATATACCGAACATGCCCCTTCTTAACGGCGGGGCACAGGTTCGCCTGTTGAAAAGGTTTCGGCTAAGCTCCGGCTACGGCTCCTAATATATTTTTATTGGTAATATACTCTTGTACCTAAGGGTGCAACTCGGGCTCATGAAACTCGAGTTTTTTTCAATCCTGACTTTATTTGTAAAATATCAATCCTAATCCTAATCTTAACCCTATTTGTAAAATTTCAACCCTAATCCTATTTTAAAAATCGGATTCGGGTTGAGTTTCGGGTTGAAATTCGGGTTGATGGGAAAAAAATGATAATCTGAAACAAACAAGCTTAACATTGCACAAATAAGCTAAAATTTAAAACAAATAAGCTTCACATTGCACAAACAAACTAAAGTTTGAAACAAACAAGCTTCACATTCCAAATTGCACGTCTAAAAATACACATCTTTATATAAAACTAAACCAAGATGACGGAAACACGATCTTTGGCAATTGCAGAATCAATATAAAAGAACAATTTCAGTAAATGAAGGTGGTGAAAATATTATTACTAAACAATATAGCATCAATGAGTGTCAAAAGTTGGCACCAAACAACATTTTCTAATGCATGGTTTCTGATTTCTAATTAAAAAACAGAACATGATTTAGGATTTATTGTATGGTTAAGCAAGAGTAACAAAAACTAGCTGAAAAGTTTTGATCTACCACCCAATTAACTATTATGACATCAGTGCATGCACTGGGCATCATTCTATAAAATAATTAATAAAACCGTAGCTATTCCACCAATAATAACAAACAATTGATTGCTTAGTCTAAAGTACATCAAATAAAAACAAAAAGGACTGATTCTACACCTACTTGCATTTTTTTTTAAATTTCACACCCTATTATACAACTTGAGTATGCTATATTATCATATAAAGAGCAATTTGCAGCTTGTGATGAGGTGACACTTTCTAGCCACAGTTTCATTGATATGTAACTCTCGGTCAATAGCCTCTCCAACATGCGCCAAGGAGTTGTGTATTTTTTGCTAAAACTATAGTTTAATCAAGATTTCATGCTTTAAAAAAAAGTCAAAATCATTCCATCACTAAAACTATAGTTTAATCAGTCCATCCCTTGAACAAAGATCCTCGTTATTTTTTTAAAATTGAAATGAACCATATGGGATTTTTGAAGCAAACGCAATACTTTATTAGGATAAGTCTATAGATTCAATATTGAATTATTGATATAAGAGCCTTATAGCTAAAACTTAAAATGCACTTCATAGTTTAAACTAAATGAAAGGGGGAAATAATTTTAGGTACGCCTTTGGTTTCCATACTTTGCGAGGACTGATTCAGGTGATGCATTTCACATCGGCCAGAAATGCTTTAAAATTTGTATATTCCTCTTTCTATTGAGAAGTAAAGTTTTACAAAGAGAAGTTCATTTCTAAATTCAGCTATCATAAGGAAACAAAAGAAAATCTATATTTATGCTGTATCAATGAAGATAAAATTTAAAATTACCTGTGATTTTTGCAGTTCCTCCTTTGAATCGTAATGGCAGAACCATAAGTCCTCCGACAACTTGAAGATCTCCATCTTGTAGAGACTATTGCCACCGCCTCCGCTGTAAGAAGGAACGAGCGGCTAGGGTTGAGCTGGAACGAATGAAATAAGGCGTCAAAACTCAAAAGTCGGAAGACCGAAGACTTGGAGTTGGAGCTCGAGCATATTGCGGGTTCGGGTTATTTTGGGTTCGGGTTGACTGCAATCCGAGACCGGGTCAATTGCAAATCGGTCCGGATTAAACCTTAGTCATTCGGATTTGGGTTGGGCAAACATGAGTTTAAGTACTGCTGCAAATCGGGTTCGGAGGACCGGATTCGGATTAAACCCAGCCCAAATTGCACCCCTACTTGTACCTCAAATTTCCTCAGACTTTTAATTATTACAATTTAATTTCTCATAATTTTAATATATATATATTATTTTAAAATATTAATTTAATTAAAATTAATAAATAATTGATATATTATTTTATTAATTTATTTATATATTTAAAAATAATATGTTAAATATTTTATTAATTTTGATTAATTTATATACTAGAATGATAAAAATGTAATATTTTTAAAATATAAGAACTAATTGTAATAATTAAAAGTTTGAAGACTAAAAACAATTTTTAAGTGAAATTTTAAGGATAAAAATTATATTTTTATGTAAATTTTTTAAAAAAATCAGGCCAAGGCCTAATTATTTTTCTTTGTACATACATACATAAAAATAATTAGAGATTTTTTTGTTGAACAGGCTCTTTACATTCTTAAGTAAAGCTCCAAAAAAAAAACGAAAAAACCTTGAGGTAAGATGCAAACTAACTAGTTATCATATGGTAACTTTGGCATTTTCAGCATACAATACAGCACTCTTTTTTTTCATGTAACAAAATCATGTATAGATGAAAAATATCCAATCAAATGATAGTAATAAGTGTTCCATAATTTTTTTTTTTAAAAACGTTGAATTTTGATGCTTTAGGGAGCTTAGAAATATGTTTCTATTGATGACGGAATGATTAGAAATTCTTAAACTGATTCCCAACTTAGAAAATGCCAAAATCAACTACGTTCTTTGACTTTATGGTCCTTAGCTGCTGTGTTGGCTTTTGTTTTCATTTTTTTTATTTCTTTTAAGTTACTTTTTATGGAAGTCATGCAATGTTATATTATTTCTTTAGCATGTATCCTTATTTAAAGCTGCAAATGGGTTACATCGATCTATTATCCAATTCGATCCTAGTCTGGTCTATATTTAGGAACCTGTAGGTTAGGTCAAGTTTAAAAATTAGATTTCAATCTAAATTTCGAATCAAATCCAGATTCTATATTTTTTGACTCGATCTGATACGAAGTGGAACCCAATTTATATCAACTCATAAAATATAAATCTCATATTCCTTCACTCTAATTATCTTTATAAATTTATCAAATGAATTCTAATTTAAACTCATTCTTTTCATTTTAATAACCAAATCTCTTCTATCGATTTCACTAATTATATCTAAAAATTTATATTTTATTATTTATTTTTATGAATTTTCATTTATTATATCTTTAAGTATATCAATAAATATTTTACATATCATAATTTATAAACTTAAATATAATCGTTTACTTGGATAGAATTAAGAATTTTTAAATAAAAATTTAAGTTTGAGTTGATTCTTTTTAATCTTATTTTAATTTTTTTAATAAATCTATGTTTGATTATAAATTACTAAATTTTAGCTACAAAACAATAGTTAAACATTTAACATAAATTCAAACATGATCTAATTCGGCTAGCAAATAAATTGGATTTAGGTTCAAAATCATGATCCAAATATAAAATAAGATTGAATCGGAATCATGCATGATATGATTTAAACCGATTTATTTACAGTCCAACCTACATGTTATGAAAAAGGTTGGTTTCTCAGTGCCCATGCATGTATAGGTGCCATGCATGGGCCTCAATGTCTAAATCAAGAAAAAGTCTTGCTGCACTGGATGCGGTGACTAGCACACAGCGTGTATATATGCATGCTAAAAATAGAAAAGATGCTTCTATCCTTGATATGCGCACATGCATGCGCCGTGCATCAAGCATCGAGGCTAATGCACAGAAAGACTTTTCCCCAAATCAATAGTGTGCACGGCACTAGTCTGGCACAAGTGGATGGGCCTAAAGGTTCTACGATTGATAATGAATGACACAAATGTCCAAGCCATGTTCCAAGCTTCCATCACTCTCAAGCAATGGGAAGGCGGTAATTTTGATAGCAGAATATTCTCAAGAATGAACATGTTTAGGGATGCAAGGGCTCATGAAACTCGGGTTCCCCTCAATACTAATCCTAACCCTATTTGTAAAATGTCTATCCTAATCCTATTTGTAAAACCTCAACTCTAATCCTATTTTTAAAAATCGGGTTCGAGTTGAGTTGCATGTTGAAATTCGGGTTGATGGGAAAAAAAAAAAAGGACTGGGCAAACATTAGCGGTATCTACTCTATGATCATCTCCTGATCAGGAAGAAGTAAGTTCGTATTACTTTGATTTCGGAAGCTTACATTAGGCCTCGTGGAAGCCCTCACAGTGAAGTTCGAAACAATAAGATACACAGGGCATGAAGCAAAAGGCTAATCCTCAAGGCTCTCTTCCATCTAGTAGATCTGAGATCCTTTGCCAATTTAGCTATCAGCAAGAAAGAAGAACAAGCATTTGAGTTCGTGTTTCTAAGTATGTTCTCCTTTTTTTTATTTTTCTTGAAAATATAAGATTGTTTTCTGATGACTGGTCCATTAGCCCTGCCGGCATCGGAGGGCTGAAACTAGTGTCACTTACCCAGTCCCCAAGGACGCAAACTTTGGTACTAGTTGAATAAGGATGAACGAATAAGGATCGACTTCTATGCCATTAATGTAAAAAAAATGTCAGAACATATAAAAAACGATTCTCTTCTTAGATTGCAACATTGGTCCATGTCATAACATCTCTTGCAAACCATCTATCAAACTAAAACTAAAGAAAATAAGAAAGACATATCCATCATCCATATTTCCCGCAGAAATATTCAATCACCAGCTAACAAAATTATATATTAAAATTTTCATTTAAATCGCACAATCCCGGATCCAGATAGATAACCCGGGCAGATAAGGGAGGAAAAAAAAAAAGACAAGAAGAATTTATATAGATAGTTATTGCTTTGGAACCACAGAGTTAATCAAATGATTCAAATCTGGGAACTTCCAGCCGTCTACCAAATAATAGATCAAATCCAATAAAACCAAATCAGTAATCCCCAATTCAGATATACAGATATTAGGGAAAAAAAAAACTCCTCAAGAACTTCACAATAAATCAATGAATAAATAAAATATCCTACTAGTATTGAAATAGTAAGAATCAGTGAGAACGAAGTTAAAGAAAGAGAACCCACCTTGGCTTCCTCAAAATCTACCGGGTTTCTCTATTTCTTATTAACGGATTCAACGTTCTAAGACTCTGAACGATTATTATTGGGATTAAATGGCATCAAAGAGGAAAAACGAGAAAGAGCGGGTGTACCTTAAAGCCAAATAGAACTGCCCGCTGCCAAGCCTCCCCGTAAAGGCCTAAACCCTAGCTCCTCTCGCCGGCCCCCAAAAGCCTGGTGGCCATCGGCTGCTTTTGGACCAAAAATATCCCGGAAAATTCTATTTGCCCGCTGTTTTTCCTTAGTAGCCCCTCCCACCGGTTAGGAAAAAAAAAAAGAAAAGTACATATTTGCCCCTCAAAAATTTGGACCAAAATATCCTACTCCCTAAGTAGCCCCTCCCGTCAAAACAGGCCCCCTCTCCCCTCCCCTGCCCCTCCCCTCTTCTCCCTCACTCCGAATTAAAACAGCCTTGGATCCTATCATTTAAAGCTTAGTTGAAGAGATTTCAATACATAACAGTAATGGACAAGCAATTAGCATTTTTGAAAGGTTTTACGGTCGCAAAGATAGGTTTATATTTTCATAATCGAAATTTTTTTTTTTCGTTCGTGAGTTGTTCGGCCCTGTGTGGCCGAACAAGTCAAATATATTCGGCCACACAGGACCGAACAGAAAAATATCTAAACAGAAATCTTATGTTCGGCCCTTTGTGACCGAACAGAAGGAATCTGTTCAGCCCACCAGGGCCGCCTCTGTCTCGTTTTGGCCGAATGCTTTTTGCTTTTAGGCTCTTCTTTATGTTGGATTTTTGTTTTAAATCTTAGAAAAGATCTATTTAAAATTTTATCCCGATCAAAAAAAAGAAAAATCCGCCAACAACGGAGGTCCAATCCACCATCGTGTCTGCCCACTTCCGTTCCTGAATTTCGATCCAATCTAGCTGTCTCTTGCGGAGGAGGCAAGAGAGAGAGAAGGGTAAAGAAGGAGAAGAGAGGCGAGGAAGCGCCTCTCTGTCTTATACTCTCTCTCTCTCTCTCTTACAGTTGGGTGCATCTCCTCTTCCTCATCCCTCGGCCACCGAGGCGCACTTCCCGGATGTGATAGATCGCGAGATCTCGCCTTTTGATGTGAGCTATGAGGGAATTAAATGAGTCGGAAGCGAAGGAGACCAGCGGAAAGTGCGCGGCTGAGAAGGCGATGAATTCGGATTACGACGTTCCCCATATATATGCTATATTCTCGCTGGTTTCGTCTTCTTCTCCCACCATCCTCTTTTACTATGTTGATTAATTGTAGAAATTAATTGTGAATTGTGTGTCCAGTAGTCTACACGCATTCACCCGAGATTCCGTTGCTTAATTAGGAGGAAATTAAATAGGCGTGGGGACATGTGGTTTGAGTAGGACTTCTGAGAAGATAATGTAAACAAACTCAGGTTTTATTGTGGTCTATGTATTAATTTTATGATGCAATTTATGATGATACATAAAATTAATTAATGTTAAAATTATTACATTTAGTTTGCCAATAATTTTGAACTTGAATGTTTCAAGTAATTGATCCTAATAATTTTAATTTTAAGGAGTAGCCACAGCATCATTGGAAAATTAAAATTATGTTTAATTGTAGGATCACATTGTAATATTAATTGATTATATATAGGATGTAATAAATATTATCCCACAAGAAAATTTATTGTATCTTATATGATTAATTCAGATAAAATATCAAATTCATGTTTTCTAATTTATCCACAAGGATTAGAAATTAAGGGCATAATTTGATAATTTTTATCGTATAGTTTAAATGTGAATCTAATTGAATTAATACTTCAGCCCACAGGTAAGTTTTATGTCAGTAGATTCATATTTCGACGTATTTTACATTGGTAGATATGTCATATTGTTTAAATAGCTTCAAATTTTTGTAACATGAGTATGGTTATTTAATTTTTGCAGTTTGTCAGCATGTTAATTTCTCTGATATGATTTGTGATGTTCCTGAGCTCCGAGGGGACAATTATAAAATTTGGAAGGAGAGAACTCTCCTTCATCTAGGGTGCAAGGACATTGATTACACCATAAGGAAGAATGAACCGCCTTTTGAAGATACTATTCTTTATGAAAAATGGGAGTGATCTAATCGTCTCTCAATAATGTTCATAAAGACCAAGATCTCAGATGGCATCAGGGGTTCTCTTGAGCATTATGACAATGTCCGTGACTTGCTGAAGGCGATCGATGATCAATTTGTGTCTTCAGACAAAGCTTTAGCTAGCACCCTAATTCACCAGTTCTCATCCATAAAGCTGAGTGGTATACGCAGTGTACATGACCACATTATGAGGATGAGGGACATTGCGGCTCAATTGAAGAGACTTGAAGTTGAGATGTCTGACTCTTTCCTAGTGCATTACATTCCCAACACTCTACGACCGCAATATGCCCCATTTAAGATCTCTTATAACACACATAAGGATAAATTGTCAATTAATGAACTTATGACTATGTGTGTTCAAGAGGAGGGTAGACTTGCTGTGGAAGAGGGTGAGAAGGTAAATTTGACAACACCAGGAAAGAAAAAGAAATTTCAAGCAAAGGACAAAGGCAAGATTCCTGCCAAAGGGGACATTTAGAAAAGTTCCAAATGTTTCTTCTGCAAGAAGAAAGGGCATTTGAGGAAGGATTGTGCCAGTTCAAACAGTGGCTTGACAAGAAAGGTACTCAACTCTCTTTTGTCTGTTATGAATCTAACATGATTGATGTTATTCAAGACACATGGTGGATTGACTCTGGTTCTTCAATCCATGTTACCAACTCCTTGCAGGGCTTGCAAGACCTGCGGAAGCCAGTGGGAAGTGAATGCTGCATCTATTCTGGAAACAAGATGTCCTCACATGTGGAAGCCATTGGAACTTGCAAACTTGTTTTAGATAGTGGTTTTGTTTTAAGTTTGGAAAAGACATTTTATATTCCTGATTTTGCTAGGAATTTAATTTCTGTTTCAAGACTTGTATCTTGTGGATATTCCTTTAAATTTTTGGATTCATCTTTCAGTATTTCTTATGGATCTGAGATTATTGGATGTGGTACATTGTCTGATGGTCGTTTCTGTCTTAATTTAGAAAATGATAATCACTATTCTTCTATGTATGTTGGTGTTAAAAGATGTATCGTTAATGAAAATTCCTCTAATTTGTGGCACAGGAGATTAGGTCATATCTCCATTGATAGAATCAAGAGGTTGGTACATGATGGAGTACTTAGTACTCTTGATTGGACTGACTTTAGTACTTGTATAGACTGCATTAAAGGTAAGCAGACTAACAAGTCAAAGAAAGGTGCCAAGAGGAGTTCTCAATTGTTAGAAATAATTCATACAGACATTTGTAGTCCTGATATAGATGCATACTGTGATAAGTATTTCATCTCCTTTATTGATGATTATTCGCGTTACATGTATCTCTACTTATTGAACAGCAAAAGTGAGGCACTTGATGCTTTCAAAATTTTTAAGGCTGAAGTAGAGAAATAATGTGACAAATGAATTAAGATCGTAAGATCTGATAGGGGAGGAGAATACTACGGTAGATACACTAAGAGTGGACAAGCTACCGGTCCATTTGCAAAGTTTCTTCAAGATTGTGGGATTGTTGCCCAATACACCTTACCTAGTTCTTCGGATCAGAATGGTGTAGCTGAAAGAAGAAACCGAACATTAATGGACATTGTAAGGAGTATGCTTGCTAGCTCCAAACTTCCTCGGTCCTTATGGACTGAAGCCCTTAAGATGGCGGTGTACATATTAAACCGGGTTCCAACCAAGGCTGTCCAAAAGACGTCTTTTGAGTTGTTTAAAGGTTGGAAACCGAGTTTGCGACATGTACGCGTTTGGGGTTGCCCAGCTGAGGTAAGGATTTATAATCCACATGAAAGGAAATTGGACCCGAGGACCGTAAGTGCATATTTTGTTGGTTATGCCGAAAGATCCAAGGGATATAGATTTTATTGTCCTTCTCATAGCACTAGATTTGTGGAATCAAGAAATGCCAAATTTCTTGAAAACGACTTAATCAGTGGGAGTGATCATTTTCAAGACCTTGGTCTTGGGAAAGGTTATCAAGATGCTCAATGCTCCACTTCAAGTAGTGGACCGATTGTTGTAGTTCACAGTGCGCCTTGTGTTCGTGCACATATTGAGCAACAGGTCCAAGAGATTCCACAAACTGCTGATCCAAATCCAGTAGACCTTGAAGTTCAGCAAATACCTGAAATTGTTGAACAACCTGTTGAGCAATATGATCCTGCTTCACAGGAGAATGTTGAGGCAACATTGAGGAGGTCTACTAGGACTAGGAGACCAGTAATTCCTAGTGATTATGTTGTGTATCTGCAAGAATGTGAATACAATATTGGAGCCGAAAATGATCCTGAAACGTTTTCACTGGCCATGAGTTCTAATGTATCTAACTTGTGGTACAAAGCCATGAAAGAAGAGATGGATTCTATGACATCTAACAAAGTCTGGGATCTTGTCAAGTTGCCTGATGGTGTAAAAGCCATTGGTTGTAAGTGGGTCTTTAAAACTAAGAAAGACTCAGAAGGCAACATTGAGAGACATAAAGCTAGACTTGTTGCCAAAGGATTTACTCAGAGGGAAGGAATAGATTACACGAAGACCTTTTCTCCTGTATCTAAAAGGGACTCCTTCCGTGTAATCATGGCATTGGTGGCTCATTTTGATTTAGAGTTACACCAGATGGATGTGCAAACAGCATTCCTCAATGGTGATCCAGAGGAAGAGGTTTACATGAAACAACCAGAAGGATTTTCCTCTAGTAGTGGTGAGAATTTAGTCTGTAAGCTGAATAAATCCATATATAGATTAAAGCAAGCCTCCCGTCAATGGTATTTGAAATTTCATGATGTTATTACTTCATTTGGTTTTGAAGAAAACATAATGGATGTTTGTATATACCAAAAGGTCAGTGGGAGCAAAATTTGCTTTCTTGTGTTATATGTGGATGACATTTTTCTTGCGACTAATGATAAGGGTTTGCTATATGAGGTGAAACAATTTCTCTCAAAGAACTTTGATATAAAGGATATGGGTAAGGCATCTTCTGTCATTGGCATAAAGATCTATAGAGATAGATCTAAAGGCATTTTGGGCTTGTCTCAAGAGACCTATATCAACAAGGTTCTAGAAAGGTTTTGCATGAAAGATTGTTCATCGAGTGTAGCACCCATTGTGAAAGGTGATAGATTCAGCTTGAATCAGTGTCCCAAAAATGAGTTTGAACGTGAACAAATGAGACCCATTCCATATGCTTCAGCTGTTGGAAGCCTTATGTATGCTCAGGTTTGTACCAGGCCTGACATTGCATTTGTTGTTGGAATGCTTAGGAGATATCAGAGTAATCCAGGTGTTGACCACTGGCGGGCTGCAAAGAAGGTTATGAGATACCTTCAAGGAACCAAGGATTACATGCTCACGTATAGACGGACTGAGAAGTTGGAAGTCATTGGGTATAGCGATGCAGACTTTGCTGGTTGTATTGATTCACGTAAATCAACGTCTGGTTATGTGTTTATGTTAGCTGATGGAGCTGTATCATGAAAGAGTGCCAAGCAGACCTTGACTGCTACTTCCACTATGGAGGCTGAGTTCGTCTCTTGTTTTGAAGCTACCTCGCACGGTATATGGTTGAAGAGTTTCATATCTGGGCTTAAAGTTGTTGACTCTATTTCGAGGCCTTTGACATTGTACTGTGATAATTCAGCTGCTGTTTTTATGGCTAAGAACAATAGGAGTGGTAGTCGTAGTAAACATATTTTTTATGGCTAAGAACAATAGGAGTGGTAGTCGTAGTAAACATATCGACATTAAGTACTTAGCCATAAGAGAGCGTGTTAAAGAAAAGAAAGTGGTTATTGAACACATCAGCACTGAATTGATGATCGCGTATCCTCTGACTAAAGGCATGCCACCAAAAGCTTTCAAGGATCATGTAGCGCGAATGGGACTTAGTTCCGTGATGTGATGTCATTGTATATACTTGTTCTTGAATGAAACTCTTATTCAGTTTGGATATTTTTCCTTTAAGTTGTATACATATTTGTTTGTTTTGAGGAATATCATTATATTTGGACCACGAATAAACATAGGGTTTATTCATTAAGTTATTTGGGCTATGTTGAGAAGTATAACATATTGTGATACATGGAAGACAATACTCACATTTAGAGGAACTGTCGCCATGATCCGTATGTTAATCTCGTGCATGGTGAAAATACATAGACCAAGTGGGAGAATATTGGTTAATTTAGATTCCTACTGGCCAGAGGAATAACCAACCTACATTTGTGGTTTATGTATTTTAAAATGAGAACGTGCAAAACAGCTCCGTAACCGTCGCCCGAACGTGCTCCGAAAATCTCTATGATGGCAAAAATTTTTGGAGAGTTTTGTATATAAAAATTGGTCCCTGGTACCTGCTCTACGATAAGAGAAAACCACACACCATCTAATTGGGTAGAGAAAGGACCAGAAGAACCAGAATTCAAAGCTTCTTCCTTTTTTTTTTATCCCGAGGCCGGAACGATGGCGGGAGGTAATTCTTCATATTATTTCCGCTGCTTTACTTTATTTTTGAAGTGCCATGTTGATCTAAATTACATTAGGCACGTTATTGGATTTTTTTACAATCGGAAGGCCTAAGAGGGAGGCCTGGGAGAAGGAAGGGCTGCCGTGAGCGAGAGAAAGGGCGCTGTCGAAAGGAGGGACGTTGAGAAATTTCATGGGGGCAGGGGGTGAAGGGGAAGGGGTAGTTTAGGTATTTTCTAAATTTAGGGGGGGCTACTGAGTAATTTTGGGGGCTATTGAGTAAAAAAGAAAAAAAGAAAAATGAGGGGGCTACTAAGCATTTTGTGCGGGCCAAATAGAATTTCCCAAATATCCCTACTAAAAAAGGACATATTTGCCTCTAAAAAATTGGATCAAAATATCCCTGCTTGCTCAGTAGCCCCTCAGGTCAAAACAGCCCCCCCTCCCCCCTCCCCTGCCCCTTCCGTTCTCCTCCCTCATTCCGGATCAAAACAGCCTCGGATCCGACCATTTAAAGCTTGGGTGAATAGATTTCTCCCATAATCGAGCAATGGACAAGCAACTAGCAATTTTGGAAGGTTCTACGGTCGCAAAGGTTAGTTTATAAACCCATAATCAAAATTTTTTTCCCATTCGTGAGTTGTTCGGCCTTGTGTGGCCGAACATGTCAAATCTGTTTGGCCACACAGGGCCGAACTGAGTCAACATGTTCGGCCTTGGTGCGCTAAACAGATTCCTTTTGTTCGGCCACACAGGGCCAAATAGAAGATTTCTGTTCGGCCACACTCGGCCGAGCAGATGCCAATAATTCGGCCCCGTATGGCCGAACAGAAAGTTTATTTTCGGCCACACAAGGCCGAACATCTCTATTTTTTTTGGGGTTAATTATGGTTAGGGTTTAAAATGATTATTTGATCGTGTAGGGCAATGCTTCGACCGAATACAGCATGATTGGCTCTGATTATGTGGTGGATTACACAAATGAATTTACAACTTATGAGGTAAGAAAAATTTGATTGCAATTATTTTAGTATTTTTGACTGAGCAATGTTTAAAATTGTCTACTCACATAAAACTATTTATTTTATAGATATTCAAAAGTAGAGAAGAAATATGTAATTGGTGTCGGAAAGTCGGGAGGAGGAATGGATTTGTCGTTATTATTAAAAATCCGATACGGGTAGCAATGTTAAGAAACCAAGAATTATTTTTTCTTGCAGAGGAGTGGTACTTGCAAAAGTAAACACATAAAGGAAAAGGGATCAAAGACCAGGCCAGTGGCACTAAGAAGTGTGGATGCCCTTTTGCCTTAAGAGGGAAGAAATTGGACACTACAGATGATTGGATGTTAATGGTCATGTGCGGTGTGCACAATCATCCAGCTGCAAAGCATCCCGAGGGGCACTCATATGCAGGACGATTATCTAAGCAGGAGACTATAATGCTAGTGGAGATATCGAAGAGTTTGGTTCAGCCTAAGGACATATTATTTACTTTGAAGCAAAGGGATGCCCTCAATGTTACGACAATGAAGACAATCTACAATGCACGACAGAGGTGCAAGGCTGTAGAGGCAGCTGGGAGATCTCATATGCAACATCTTCTTGGTAAATTATCTGAGTGTAAATACATTGAGTGCCATAGGAATTGTATTAAGTTTGATGTTGTGCGTGACTTGTTTTGGGCACACCCTGGCAGTATAGAATTGTTACGTGCATTTCCTCGTGTGTTAATAATGGATTGCACTTACAAGACGAATAGATATCGTCTTCCTCTCTTAGAGATTTGAGGGTGACATCAACTGACCTGACATTTTCTATTGCTTTTGTATACATGGACTCTGAGCGAGAAGATAACTATATATGGGCATTAGAGAGATTGCGCAGTGTCATGGACGCTGATGGTCTGCTTGAGGTGATAGTCACAGATAGAGACTTGGCTCTATTGAATGCAATTAAGAGGGTATTTCCTACGGCAACACATTTGTTATGTAGATGGCATATTAGTATGAATGTTTTGGCCCAGTGCAAAAGGTTATTTGAAATAAAGGAGAAATGAGATAAGTTTATAATGAGTTGGAATATACTTGTGTTGTCCACCACAGAAGATGAGTTTAATGATCACTGGAGTGCACTCTAGAGAGAGTTTAGTACCTACCCAGATGCTTTACGGTATGTGCCAGATACTTCGCTGAGCAAGTACAAGGAAAGTTTTGTTGCAGCACAGTGACATTAAAGCCTCATTTGAGAAGAGTTTGACGGTCGTGCAACACAACTTCAAGCCTGCTGAATTCAAAGAACTGCGAGGTTTCATTTCTATAAGTGTATTAAATCAGATCCCCGCCCAAGCGAACTGAGCCAATTCAGTTGAGATTGATGATTTAGTTTGTGGGTGTGCTATTCGACGCACACATGGTTTACCATGCGCCCACGAGATTGTGCGGTTCAGGATGGAAAGTCGGCCAATTCCCTTTGATTGCATAGATCCTCATTGGAGAAAACTTGATATGGTGTCTGACCTGCTTCAAAAGTGCAAAGTATTCAGCTGAGCTGTGAACCAGAGTTGGATATAATTGCTCGAAAATTCAAACAGTTAGATGGGTCTTCGTAATTGCAGATGTTAAGAAAATTGAGAGAGATTGCTAGCCCAGATAATACTTCTCTTGAAGAACCTGCCAAAAGGATGATTGGTTCACTTGGTCGTGCTTCATTAAAGGTTGATACATATACCCGCCGTGATCCTTCAGCCTTTGAGTTGGTTCTTTTAGGACAAGATAGTTATTCACCTAGTACGGGCACTCCATCAATGACGCAAGTGCCAAAGAGGCAGCCAAAGAAGGTAAGAAGCATTTCTTTTACCCGTGGGACCGTGCCGGCAACTTCCGGGCCCGTGCCGGTAGGTGAAGGACCCATCCTATCTCATGTCATCCCGTGCCGGTATGTGCCGGCACATGCCGGTAACTTCCGGGCCCGTGCCGGCAACTTTCGGACCCGTGTCGGACCCTTGCCAGGACGTGCTGGGCCCGTGCCGTCTCGTGCCGGACCCGTGCTGGTATGTACCGGCACATGCCGGAAACTTTTGGGCCTGTGCCAGATCCTTGCTGGGATGTGCCAAACCCGTGCCAGCAACTTCCGGACCCGTGCCGGCTAAGGGCTGGACCCGTGTCGTTTGTTATTATAAAGCGATTGTTTGCAATATAATAAAATTCATTCGTAAATGGTTTGCAGGTTTTTCGTCATCGAACCCGGTCATATAAGCCAACAATCTATATTAATTAAATTCCAGATGGGTTAAGGCCATTCATCCAACATATCAAGGATTTAAAGCTGATGGCAACTGCGGATTTAGAGCAATAAATGACTTGCTAGGATTTGGATAGGAGGATTGGCTCCGTGTTAGGAAGGATTTATTACATGAGTTGCAATGTCATTCAGAGCACTATCGCGCTTTATTTGCTGTCCAAGGGAGGTTTGAGGATATTGAACATGCATTAGCATATTTTGATAATTATCCACCTTATGACCAGTGGATGACTATGCCGGATATGGGGCACGTTATAGCGTCCCACTATAACGTTGTCCTATACCACCTCTCCTTGCAACAATGTCTTACATTCCTACGTCTACGATCAGTGCCTTTTCCTCCTTTATCCCGCAAAGATATTGTAGTGGCGTTCGTAAATGGCAATCATTTTGTGGAGGTATTAATTAAACATCTCTTAATCATCCTTAAATGACTAATAATTTATTATGTTTACTAATTTATATATTTTGTAGTGTTTCTGTTACCGGGTCATCCTGTTCCCCCAATAGCAAGCAATTGGCGAAGACATCATTTATCCTGTGCTTCCGAATGGGCTACTTCATATGAATCTAGGATTCACCAGTTCAGACAAACGATCTCGTCGGATGTTATTATTAGCGAGACTATTGAGTTGTTGAGTTAATTTTGTTATCAACAATCATTTGTATAATGTTTGGCATATTTATATTAATTCTAAAAATTTTCATTCAAATTGAGCCAAAAGAAAGTAAAATTTCATTCAAATTTCAATGTTTTTTACAAAAAGATGCACTGTGCTAAAAGATACAAAATACATGAGGTACATCAAGAATCCCCACCTCGCCATCGTCGACGCCTGTACTGCTATGGCGATGCATGACTAGGGCCAAGGACATCAGGCTCAACCGTAGAGATATGCTGACCCTACAACACATGTGCAATATGCGATATGACATCGTACATGTAGGTCCCCTATGACGCAGCCTCCTCCCGATCCATATCAAGAATGCTGGTGCAAAGGCCAATCGCATCTGCAATACGCTGGCCTTACACGTTAGCATCAACATCTTTGGGACGTGATCGGGAATAGATACTGGATCGGGTCTCTGGAGGGTGAACAGCCAGATGCATGATCCGAGAATACTACTCCAAATATCTCGGTACGCAATCTGAGGGTCGGGTCACCGGATGGCTCATGCTCGCTTGGCTCAGTAGGTGATCCTCCCACCTCTCCCATAGCTGCTCATAGAAGACGTACCGGATGCGGTACGATGCTGCTGTCGATCCTCTGCTGGCTCGCTCAGGGGCTAGTGGCGCACGGGGGATCGTCTGTATGCTACCGAACTGTCGTAAAATCCTTTTAAGATGATAGGGTTCTACGACATCCATGCACTTCAGGCATCCACTAAAGAATGTAATATCTAAGAATGGACGATCATCCCGGATAAGACGATGAGGATCCCAAACTACCTGCAATAGATAAATTGTAATCAATTTGATAATATATGACAAATAATAGAAATATGCAAGTGCATGGTCCTATGGTACATAGCTTATCTGCCCTCAAACGTCCAATGACTTGCGTAGAATCACTAAATGGTCCATCGTAGTACAGGGTGGACTGTCGAGAGTCCATCGGTGTACGCGGGCCTAGCATCAGTATAGTCCAGGGCTGGGTGAGGAGTGAGAAAGGAAAAATGCTCATAAATCCATGCCTGAAGAAACGTCATATATCCACTGATCTATCTAACGGATGCTCTAGACGCAATCCCCCACTGCCGATATAAATGAGCAAGGCACCAGCACCCTAGGTATATGTGCTCACTCTATCCAAATCTCAAAACAGAGCAAGATAAGTTATAGGTACCCTCGTCCCGCTCTTATCGACAAAAAGTGTACACCCTAACAAAAAAAAAAAATGCTCGCGCTGCACACTCTATCCTATGGTGACTATCTCTATCTATACAGCATGGAAATGACTCTTCAACCACTCTAACCTCAAAGACTGACCGCGGACAGATAGAACCTCCTGATGCACGTTAACATGTGATACACCTAATAGCTCCACTAGTAGGCCCTCAGCATCTTGATCACTCATCATATCACAAGACAAGGACACTGAGGCACCCATGACACTAATCCCTAATATGGCGGCAACATCATCCAACATGATCGTCATCTCGCCAAAGAAAAAATAGAAGGTGTTCGTCTCGGGCTGCCATCTCTCTACGAAGCCCGAGACAAGAATCTTATCGGCGAACCGATAAGAGCAATGCACTAGCTCAACAAGACCCGACTGCTGAACTATTTTCCTGAATCTCCTATTCGATTGCCCGAATGTTCACCACTGCCACTCACCTACTTTGGCAGCATGGTTCATGCACTTCAGTGGTGTCTGTTCCTATAAAATATAAATGGATAACATGAATAACACATATAACAACATCGAAATAATACATTAAATAAAATATAGTAGAACAATGAACAAATACCTGTTGCCTCCAGATGGAAGCTGCAATATGTGTCCTGAAACTCCTAAGGACAGACTCATCCTCAGGACCACCTGGACAAGGCCCATCCGCTCCATCATCATCAACATCCATAGCTGAGATGTCCTCGTCTGCTGTCTCATCTGGGGGCGATGGTGCAACATAAACTTCATGCTCAGCATGCCTGCCACGACGTCTTCTGGCAGACACTGTGGGTCTAACTCGTGAGGGACCAGCATCCATATCTGAAACATTGCATTATTCATCATTAAAACACAAGATAAAATTATTTCAAAATATTTCATCGATAACCTAAACTATTTTAATAATATATTAATAATATATTTATATTAGTAACATATATTAATTAGTAATATATATTAATAACATAAACTTATTTGATAAAAAAATTTTAAATGATAAACATTAATAATATATATTTTAAAAAATTTAATAACTCTTATTAATAACATAACTCTCTTTAATTTTAATTTTTTATTTTTAAAATATATTAATAAAATATATTTATTAATAATATATTAATATAAACTCATTTAAAATAAAATTTTAAAAGATATATATCATATTTTTTAATATCTCTTTAATTATATATTTTTATTATAAAGTCTATATTATTATACTTTATAATATACTTTATTATAATTATAATTATAATTATTTATAATATTAAAATTTTCTCTCTGTTCGACCTGCTAGAGACTCGGCCAAATATGGAGCGAGGAAGGGAGGAGGAAAGAGGACGAAGGCCTGGGAGGAAGGCGGACGCCGGGGAGGGAGGCGGACGCCGGCTAAGGGAGGTGGAGGAGTCGGTTGAGGGAGGTGGAGCCGAGTGAGCGAGTGAGGGAGGGAGGGAGGGAAGGAGGGAGGGAGGGAGAGCTCACAGGGGAAGATGGCCGTTGCTGGGGAAGAGTTGCCGGGGAAGAAGAGCCGCTGCTGGGCGTGCTGAGGAAGGCCGGAGAAGGAGAGGGCTGCCATGAGCGAGAGGGGGGGTGCTGTCGGAAGGGGGGACGCTGAGAAATTTTGTGGGGCAGGGGGTGTGAAGGGAGAAGGGGTAGTTTAGGTATTTTCTAAATTTAGGGGGGCTATTGAGTAAAAAAAGGAAAAGAAAAATGGGGGGCTACTGAGCATTTTGTGCGGGCCAAATAGAATTTCCCCTTGGCAGCGGGCAAGCAACATAAATAAGGCTGGCACCTGGGCCTGGGCTGGAAATAGAATTAGAAATAGAATCAACCTGGGCCAGGGCTGGAAGCATGGCACTCTGACACGTTGCGGGCTTGCGGGCCTGCGGGCTTGCACCTCGGGTTGGGTTACCTTGAGTTCGGGTTAACTCTAACTCGAGATCGGATCAATTGCAAATTGGTTCGGATTAAACCCGGGTCCTTTGGGTTTGGATTGGGTAAATATGAGTTCAAGTATGGTTGCAAATCAGGTTCAACGGACCGAATTCGGATTGAACCCAGCCCAAATTGCACCCCTAAACATGTTGCCTTTAGATCTACTACTATGTGTTCTCTTCAATTATCATCCGCTACATGTCGCTATAGGACTAGTTTCCCATGTCATATCACATCACATAAATACAAATGCATGCATGCATGCATGCATACATACATACATATATATATATATATATATATATATATATATATATATATATATATATATATATATATATATATATACATATACATATACATATATATATATATGTTGCTGCTGAAATCTTCCTCCGGCTCGGACGCGATTGGGCTGCAGCGTGGGCTCCCTCCTGGGCGGACTTGCAAGACAGTCCTCACGCGAGAGGCGTTGGGGGTGGCCCTCTGCGGAAGACCCTCCGACGCTCAAGTCAGTAGAGACCAGCAATCAACAAATATGGGGAGAAGGATCCCCCAGGAGGAGTTCCTTCGAGCTCTTGTGGGAGCTTTCATGACGGAGTGTAAGAAATGCGAATGAAAAATGGGCATAGAATAGCCGTACCTGAGAGGCTTGAAGGTGGTAGTATTTATAGGCGGTCACCTGACTTCTTGGATGTGCTCTGGATGAGGTCTGAAAGTTGTTGGGATTCGAAACGAATTTGAATCAGGTTGTTACAGGGCCGGTAGGATCCGTATCTGGTTAGTTAGAGGATCAACAGCTGGGAGGCGGGGAGAGCTGGCCGATAGCTCGAGACTCAATGGCTGCGTGGTCCCTAGGCCACTATTGTAGGTCGCCACGTCTTGGCATGATTCCTTGTTTGGAATCTTATTCTGTTACAGTGAATTTGAACTCTCCCGCGCCAAATTCCGCAGAGGTCTGAAGTAGCTCAGATCGGATGGCCGAGGAATGGTCTGGCCTTGATGGCATAAGCATAAGAATAGCTCGGGTTGCTGAGGCATGTTGGTTGGCTGAATCTGCCGAAGTATAATGTGGTCAACAAATCGGACTTCTGTGAAGCATGGAGTCAAGAACTCCTTATCTTGGCTTCATGACGCCATCCTTCCCGCGCAAAAGGTGCCAATAGGGGCCAACGTAGCAGCCACAAATGCCTTAATGATAGAAGGAAATAAGGCATTAAATGCCTTAAAGAAGGTGGATGCACATGGCCTTTATGAGGCCATAATTGCATTGGTGCGAAGGACATAGCGCGGTTGTGGAAACCGAGCTAGAGTGCCTAGGTGTATTGACCGAGGCATGTTGGCCGAACTATATTTTCTAAGGCATGTTGGCCGAAGTATATTTGCCGAGGCATGTTGGCCGAAGTATATTTGCCGAGGCATGTTAGCCGAACTATATTTGCCGAGGCATGTTGGCCGAAGTATATTTGCCGAGGCATGTTGGCCGAAGTATGCTTTCTTTAATGGCCAAGTCATTATGACCGTTTCTGCACTATTAAATGCTCCAGCCTATTGACTTGATTGCCAGATATTAATGAGGGGGCCCTTAAGAGAACCCACACACATGAGGTGGCCCTTTTCCCTTTTGTTCTCTTTCTTCATTATGACGAGACGCTCGTTGCTAGAATGTTGCGCCAACAGCAGAGCGTTTGGATCGAGTGCGATCCCATCGCCAATGTGAGCGATCAATAATGTAATGATGATTTTATCCCTCAACACATGCCCCCCACTCCCTAGTCTAAAGTGTAACTTCGGATATAGGGAGTAGAATTCTGGAGCAATCTTATTTGGGGAACATGTCATTCGATCCTCTGTTGAGGAAGTGTTTATCTCTGTGTAGGTTAGAGAAAGGCCTGGGCGGCCCTCTTGCTGAAGTAAAATAAGGCGCTTTAGTTGCGCTAGAGTGTCCGAGAGATTATCCGGCTGGGACGAAGCTTTAGTGTTGTATCACTCGGATTGGCCGAGGCTTTTGATAGTAAAAGATGCACTCCGGCTCTGGCCGGGGCTTTTAATAATAAGAGATGTACTCCGGCTCTGGCCGGGGCTTTTCATAATTAAATATGCACTCCGGCTCTGGCTGGAGCTTTTGATGATAAGAGATGCACTCTGGCTCTGGCCGGGGCTTTTTATGACATGCTTCTCATTGTAACTTTCAAGGAGAGTTATAAAAATTTTGCAGGCTTTTTAAAAACAGAATTTAATTCAATGAATAAAAATGGGTCTAGAAAGAGCATACTTTTATGGATGAATTTATTACTCAGTTGTTGCTGAGCCTTCAGAAATATATCACTCGGTCTTTGGCCGAGGCTCTGAAAATTTATTACTCGGTTGTTGCCGAGCCTTTAGAAATATATTACTCGGTTGTTGCCGAGCCTTCCCAAGATGCTACTTGGCTATAACCGAGGCTTCCAAACATGCCACTTGGCTATAACCTTCCCAAGATGCTACTCGGCTGTAACCGAGGCTTCCAAACATGCCACTTGGTTGTAACCGAGGCTTCCAAACATGCCACTTGGCTGTAACCTTCCCAAGATGCTACTCGGCTGTAACCGAGGCTTCCAAACATGCCACTTGGTTGTAACCGAGGCTTCCAAATAAATTACTCGGTATTGCCGAGTCTTTAGGAATATATTACTCGGTTGTTGCCGAGCTTTCCAAGATGCTACTCGGTTGCAGCCGAGGCTTCAAATAATAAATTACTCGGTGTTGCCGAGTCTTTAGGAATATATTACTTGATTGTTGCCGAGCCTTCAAAAAATTTATTACTCGGTTATTGCCGAGTCTTCAGGAATATATTACCCGGTTGTTGCCGAGCCTTCAAAAAATTTGTTACTCGGTTGTTGCCGAGCCTTCCCAAGATGCTACTCGGTTGTAACCGATGCTTCAAATAATAAATTACTCGGTGTTGCCGAGCCTTCAAAGATGCTACTCGGTTGTAACCGAGGCTTCAAATAATAAATTACTCGGTATTGCCGACCCTTCCAAGGTGCTACTCGGTTGTAACCGAGGCTTCAAATAATAAATTACTCGGTGTTGCCGAGCCTTCAAAGATGCTACTCGGTTGTAACTGAGGCTTCAAATAATAAATTACTCGGTGTTGCCGAGCCTTCAAAGATGCTATTCGTTGTAGCCGAGGCTTCAAATAATAAATCACTCGGTGTTGCCGAGCCTTCAAATAATTACTCGGTGTTTCCGAGCCTTCAAAGATGTTACTCGGTTATAACCGAGGCTTCAAATAATAAATTACTCGGTGTTGCCGAGCCTTCAAAGATGCTACTCGGTTATAGCCGAGGCTTCAAATAATAAATCACTCGGTGTTGCCGAGCCTTCAAATAATTACTCGGTGTTTCCGAGCCTTCAAGATTATATTTTACTTGGCGCTGTCAAGGTTTGGAAACCGTTACTCGGTTGTAGCCGAGCCTTCAAGATTATATTTTACTTGGCACTGCCAAGGTTCGGAGACCGTTACTCGGTTGTAGCCGAGCCTTCAAGATTATATTTTACTTGGCACTGCCAAGGTTCGGAGACCGTTACTCGGTTGTAGCCGAGCCCTCAAGATTATATTTACTTGGCGCTGCCAAGGTTCGGAGACCGTTACTCGGTTGTAGCTGAACCTTCAAGATTATATTTTACTTGGCACTGCCAAGGTTCGGAGACCGTTACTCGGTTGTAGCCGAGCCTTCAAATAATAAATTACTCGGTGTTATCGAGCCTTCAAAGATGCTACTCGGTTGTAACCGAGGCTTCAAATAATAAATTACTCGGTGTTGCCGAGCCTTCAAAGATGCTACTCGGTTGTAACCGAGTCTTCAAATAATAAATTACTTGGTATTACCGAGCCTTCAAAGATGCTACTCGGTTGTAACCGAGTCTTCAAATAATAAATTATTCGGTATTGCTGAGCCTTCAAATAATTACTCGGTGTTTCCGAGCCTTCAAGATTATATTTTACTTGACGATGCCAAGGTTCGAAACCGTTACTCGGTTGTAGCCGAGCCTTCAAGATTATATTTTACTTGGCACTGCCGAGGTTCGAAGACCGTTACTCGGTCGTAGCCGAGCCTTCAAGATTATATTTTACTTGGCGCTGCCAAGGTTCGGAGACCGTTACTCGGTTGTAGCCGAGCCTTCAAGATTATATTTTACTTGGCGCTGCCAAGGTTCGGAGACCGTTACTCGGTTGTAGCCGAGCCTTCAAGATTATATTTACTTGGCACTGCCAAGGTTCGGAGACCGTTACTCGGTTGTAGCCGAGCCTTCAAATAATAAATTACTCGATATTGCTGAGCTTCAAAGATGCTACTCGGTTATAACCGAGGCTTCAAATAATAAATTACTCGATGTTGCCGAGCCTTCAAAGATGCTACTCGGTTGTAACCGAGTCTTCAAATAATAAATTACTCGGTATTGCCGAGCCTTCAAAGATGCTACTCGGTTGTAACCGAGTCTTCAAATAATAAATTACTCTGTGTTGCCGAGCCTTCAAATAATTACTCGGTGTTTCCGAGCCTTCAAGATTATATTTACTTGGCGCTGCCAAGGTTCAGAAACCATTACTCGGTTGTAGCCGAGCCTTCAAGATTATATTTTACTTGGCACTACCAAGGTTCGGAGACCGTTACTCGATTGTAGCCAAGCCTTCAAGATTATATTTTACTTGGCGCTGCCAAGGTTCGGAGACCGTTACTCGGTTGTAGCCGAGCCTTCAAATAATAAATCACTCGGTGTTGCCGAGCCTTCAAATAATTACTCGGTGTTTCCGAGCCTTCAAGATTATATTTTACTTGGCGCTGCCAAGGTTTGGAAACCGTTACTCGGTTGTAGCCGAGCCTTCAAGATTATATTTTACTTGGCACTGCCAAGGTTCGGAGACCGTTACTCGGTTGTAGCCGAGCCTTCAAGATTATATTTTACTTGGCACTGCCAAGGTTCGGAGACCGTTACTCGGTTGTAGCGAGCCCTCAAGATTATATTTTACTTGGCGCTGCCAAGGTTCGGAGACCGTTACTCGGTTGTAGCCGAGCCTCAAGATTAATAACAAACTTCCTTCGGCTTTTAGCCGAGGGTTCTGATATGTCACTCAGTTTTGGCCGGGGCTTCTGATAATAAGAGATGTACTCCGGCTCTGGCCGGGGCTTTTTGATAATTAAAGATGCACTCCGGCTCTGGCCCGAGCTTTTGATGATAAGAGATGCACTCCGGCTCTGGCCGGGGCTTCCGATAATAAGAGATGCACTCCGGCTCTGGCCGGGGCTTCCGGTAATAAGAGATGCACTCCGGCTCTGGCCGGGGCTTCCGATAATAAGAGATGCACTCCGGCTCTGGCCGGGGCTTACGCACTCCGGTCTTGGCCGGGGCTTCGGATAATAGTTGCTCGGCCCAGCCGAGGTTCGGAGAATAGTTGCTCGGCCCAACCGAGGTTCGGAGATCAGTTGCTCGGCCCAGCCGAGGTTTGGAAATTTGTTGCTCGGCCCAGCCAAGGTTTGGAGATTTTCTGCTTAAACAGATAACTCGGTCGTACCGAGGATCGGTAAGCAGCATCTGTTTTTCTTCACGATTTTTGGTGATATCATATGTGGTGATTTATGCCATGAATTATGAAACAATATGACAACAAAAATTAAGAAGGCGAGCCTGTAGAAGGCGTACCCTATTGATGATACTTGTGGAGGTTGTCTGAATTCCACGTCCGAGGAATGGATTTCCCATTCAGATCCTGGAGCTTGTAGGTGTTAGGTCCGATGACTTCCGTCATTTGATAGGGGCCTTCCCAGTTCGGAGTCAGCTTTCCTTGCTCCAGCGGTTTGGAGACGGATGCTCTCCGAAGGACAAGATCGCCGGACGAGAAAGATTTCTCTTTGACTCTGGAGGCATGATAGCACCTACGGAGAGGGAAGTCCTATCTCCATGGGGATGATAGCTTCCGCACCGAAGGCCATCCGGAACGGAGTTCCACCTATGGGAACTCTCTGGGTGGTGCTGTAGGCCCACTGGCTGAGGCTGAAGCTAGCCGTTGGACTTCTTTAAAGCATGGAGTCAAGAACTCCTTGTCTTGGCTTTATGACGCCATCCTTCCTCATGCAAAAGGTGCCAAGGGGGCAACATGGCAGCCATAAATGCCTTAATGATGGAAGGAGATAAGGCATTAAATGCCTTAAAGCAGGTAGATGCACATAGCCTTTATGAGGCCATAAATGCCTTGGTGCGCATAGCGCGGCTATGGAAGCCGATCTATTGTACCGAGGCAGGGAGAAGGCAGAGACAACATCGAGTCATGGCGAGAGGACACCTGACAGAGGGATCGGGCTCACCGAGATCTGGGGAGATCCTTATCGCAGCCCCCTTGCGGGACTGGTCTGGCCTCCTTAGGTCGATGTGGGGGGTCCGCGACTCCATGCGGACCAGAAGAAGAAGTGGCTGGAGAAAGAGAAGCTGTGGCCTCTTCGGGGAGGCATGGAGCAGGGGCAGCTATAACTGGATGGGGAGCTGTAAGGCACTCCTGAACCAGACGGGTCAGGGCCTGGACCTGCTGGACCAGTGTGGCGAACTGATCCTGAGTCACTGGGATAGCTGGTGGTGACGGAGTCTTAGCTGGTGGCGGCAGCGGTGCCACGCTGCTCACCGATCGGGTCTCTGGGAGGCGACCTGGTCCTAGGCTTCAAAAGTTGCTCTTCTCCGATTAGCCATTGGAGAGGTTCTCTTTCAGATCGAGATCCTTGTTTCCTTTCTTCAAGTTTTAATGGGACTTGAGGCCCTTCCTCTAGCGCCAATCTATTGCTGCTGAAATCTGTCCTCTGGCTCGGGCGCGATCAGACTGCAGCGTGGGCTCCCTCCTGAGTGGACCTGCAAGACAGTCCTCACGCGAAAGGCGTTGGGAGTGGCCCTCTGCGGAAGACCCTCCGACGCTCAAGTCAGTGGAGACCAGCAATCAACAAATATGGGGAGAAGGATCCCCCAGGAAGAGTTCCTCCGAGCTCTTGTGGGAGCTTTCATGGCGGAGTGTAAGAACTGCGAATGAAAAATGGGCATAGAATAGCCGTACCTGAGAGGCTTGAAAGTGGTAGTATTTATAGGCGGTCACCTAACTTCTTGGACGTGCTCTGGATGAGGTCTGAAAGTTGTTGGGATTCAAAACGGATTCGAATCAGGTTGTTACAGGGCCGGTAGGATCCGTATCTGGTTAGTTAGAGGATCGACGGTTGGGAGGCAGGGAGAGCTGGCCGATGGCTCGAGACTCAATGGCTGCGTGGTCCCTAGGCCACTATTGTAGGTCCTAGGCCACGTCTTGGCATGATTCCTTATTTGGAATCTTATTCTGTTACAGTGAATTTGATCTCTCCCGCGCCAAATTCCGTAGAGGTCTGAAGTAGCTCGGATCGGATGGCCGAGGAATGGTCTGGCCTTGATGGCAGAAGCATAAGAATAGCTCGGGTTACCGAGGCATGTTGGTTGGCTGAATTTGCCGAAGTATAATGTGGTCGACAAATCGGACTTCTGTGAAGCATGGAGTCAAGAACTCCTTATCTTGGCTTCTTGATGCCATCCTTCCCGCACAAAAGGTGCCAATGGGGGCCAACGTGGCAGCCACAAATGCCTTAATGATAGAAAAAAATAAGGCATTAAATGCCTTAAAGAAGGTGGTATGAGGCCATAATTGCATTGGTGCGAAGGACATAGAGCGGTTGTGGAAACCGAGCTAGAGTGCCGAGGTGTATTGGCCGAGGCATGTTGGCCAAACTATATTTTCTGAGGCATGTTGGCCGAAGTATATTTGCCGAGGCATGTTGGCCGAAGTATATTTGCCGAGGCATGTTAGCCGAAGTATGCTTTCTCCTTTCTTTTTATTCCATTAAATGCTGGGCAAATCATTATGACTGTTTCTGCACTATTAAATGCTCCAGCCTATTGACTTGACTGCCGGATATTAATGAGGGGCCCTTGGGAGAACCCACGCACATGACGTGGCCCTTTTGCCCTTTTGTTCTCTTTCTTCATTATGACGAGACGCTCGTTGCTAGAATGTTGCGCCAGCAGGCCAGTTGGCAAGCAGAGCGTTTGGATCGGGCGCGACCCCATCGCCAATGTGAGCTATCAACAATGTAATGATAATTTTACCCCTCAACAATACATATACATATATACATATATATATATATATATATATATATATATATATGTGTGTGTGTGTGTGTGTGTGTGTGTGTGTGTATACATATATGTATATACATATATACATATACATATACATATATGTGTATACATATGTGTATACATATTGTTGCCGCCGGGATCCGTCCTTCGACTCGGGCGCAGTCGATCTCCAGGGGCGGACCTGCACATAAGTCCTCGTGCGAGAGGCGTTGGGGGTGGCCCTCCGCGGAAGACCCTCCGACGCTCAAGTCAGTGGAAGGAAATCGGCGATCAATCAGAAAATGGGAAGGTGGATCTCTCCGGGGAGTCTCTCTGGGGGCGGCCGATCGGAAGCTCTGGGGGTGAGAGCACCGACGAGCAGCTGGCGAGAGACTCCCCGGAGAGATCCACCTCTCCGTTTTCTGATTGATCGCCGATTTCCTCCCACTGACTTGAGCATCGGAGGGTCTTCCGCGGAGGGCCACCCCCAACGCCTCTCGCGCGAGGACTTGTGTGCAGGTCCGCCCCTGGAGATTGACTGCGCCCGAGTTGGAGGACGAATCCCGATGGCAACAGATTGGCGCTAGAGGAAGGGCCTCAAGTCCCATTAAACTTGAAAAAAGGAGATAAGGATCTCGGTCCGGAGTAGAACCTCTCCAATGGCCAATCGGAGAAGAGCAACCTCTGAAGCCCAAGATCAGGCCGCCTCCCAGAGGCCTGACCCAGTGAGCGGTGTAGCGCCACAACCACCACCAATCGAAACCCCATCACCGCCTGCCATCCCAGTGACCCAGGACCAATTTACCTCGCTGGTCCAGCAAGTCCAGACCCTGACTCACCTGGTCTAGGAGCGCCTTGCGGCTCCTCTCGCTCCGCACATTCATAAGGAGGCCGCGATTCCTTCTTCGCCGGCAACTTCCTCCTCCAGTTCGCACAAATCCACAGACCCCCCACATCGACCTAGAGGGGACAAACCAGTCCCGCGAGGCGGTTACGACAGAGATCCTCCCAGATCTCGGCGAGCCTGGTCCCTCTCCTCAGAGAGACTCCCCGGTGAGATCCACCTTCCCGTTTTCTGATTGATCGCTGATTTCCTCCCACTGACTTGAGCGTCGGAGGGTCTTCCGCGGAGGGCCACCCCCAACGCCTCTCGCGCGAGGACTTGTGTGCATGTCCGCCCCTGGAGTCGACTGCGTCCGAGTCGGAGGATGGATCCCGACGGCAACACATATATACATATATGTGTATACATATATGTATATACATATATACATATACATATACATATATGTGTATACATATATGTATATACATATATAGATATATATGTGTATACATATATATATATATATATATATATATATATTTGCATATGTAAGTGGGGGATGGGGGATCATTGAGTCCTACTTGTTTTTCAAATTAATGGCAGCTAAACCAAAATAATCTGCAATGCCCGATCGTTGCATCTAAATGCGAATAATGAAACGAGTTGATCCCCTAAGACCCAAACAGAGAAGTGCATCCAGAATACGAAAACTATGCGACAGAAGACAACAACGATAAAAAGAGGACAAGCGGAAAATGTTTGGCAGACGGCACCAATGGGAAAAAGAAAGACGAGGGATATTGGAGGAGCAGGACGCTTTGCAGACCATCGAACCTGGACGGCCGAAGCAGCGTCCTGGGACAACGACTGGGCCTCCCGCTCGCAGGCCTGGCCCAATGAACGTCAAAGAGCAGCTCGGAAAGGACAACCGAGGAGCTGCTCGGCTGCTGTAGCTGTCCGTGGATTGCTTGTTCATGGTGGGCGCGGAAGTCCTCATTTGAAAAATTTGAGGTGAGAAAAAAGAAGGGGATCTCAAGGGATTAGAAAGCCTTTGAATCGAGTTTCCTATTTTTAATCCTCAAGCTTTTATTCAAAATATGTTTTTAATTCTCAAATTTTCACTCGAAATTCATGTTAATATTGATTTAAAATATTATAACTAAAAGTTTGAAGATGAAAAATAAATTTTAAATAAAAATTATATATATATATATATATTTGTGCCTTCATTAGTCATGAGGTCTTTCGGCATTCAAACAAAGTTCTCAATACCAACAAATAAAAAATTCATTGTGAAAGCCGAAAGGCTCACTTAGAAAAAAAGAAAAGAAAAAAAATAATAATAGAAGAGAAAGAAAGAAGAAGCATACCCCGAGACTTCCCATATCGTTGCTTCTCATTTCAAAGGCAATTACAAAGACCTCCACCATTAGAGGAGATGAGGAGATTGGAATATCCATCATGGTAATAGAGAACTATCAAACAGAGCTTGCAGGTGACCCCCATTTGTGGAACACAAAGGGTTGCCATCTTGCCTAGCAAGGGAGGGCCAAAGTGCTCACTGATTGATGCTGCTAGCCAATTGCTCACTGTTTTCTGCTGGAATTCAGCGCACTTTCCGTGCCAAATCTTCCCTCATGGGCCCAAAATCAAATGATGGGCAATGGAAATGAAAAGAAAAAGGTGAAAACAATAATTCCGAGACATGTTGCGTTAGACTTTATACTGACATCTCTCCTCCTCATGATATCTTTTTAGCCGATAGGGATATGCCAGGCTCTGCATCGTTCGAGCACCACTTGAAAAGGTCATGGAGGCCATGAATGGAGGAAGGGCCCAAGATTTATTCTTAGAGGGGTTGGGCAATGCACACTGTCCAATTCATCGTTTTATATCATGTGTATATATATACATTTACGTTCTCTTGTAAGATAATATCTGTGATGTGCCTCATGATAAATGTATTTCCTCTGCACAATGAAATCAAGTTACGAAATAAAAAACTGAAAGCCATAAGGATGAGATTCGATCGGCTTTATGGAATCTTGAGCCCATGGGTCAGATGGTTTTCTGCCCTTTTTTTTCCGGTCTTATTAGAGCATTATCGGTCATGATGTCGAGCATGCCATTCTGAGTGTGTTCCAAACTAAATATATTCTCATTGAGTGGAATCGGACTCTTATCACTCTTGTGCCCAAACACTTGGATGCTTCCATCCTTCTACACTATCGGCCCATCAGTTTATGTACTACCTTGTATAAGGTATGTTCCTGGCTCTTAGCTAATCGTTTGAGGGTTGTGATACCATACATTATATTTGTGGAACAGGATGGTTTCATTAAAGGACAATATATCAGATAATGTCCTCATAGCCAAGGAGTTTATGCATGATCTTCACAAATCCTCTGGTCGGACGAGTCTTATGGCTGTAAAGCTTGACATGGAATGAGCTTATTAGACTGAGCTAGGGTTTTCTGCATAGTATCCTTCTGGAATTTGGGTTCGATGGGCTTTTCATTGATTAGATTATGGCATGCATCCATAAACCATCTTTCTCACTCATTATTAATGGCTACCAGATAGAATTCTTCCATTCGGCTGTAGGATTGCGCCAAGGTTGTCCGCTTTCCCCCTTATTGTTCATCCTGGTTGCTAATGATTTATCGCGCGTGCTTCATCAGGCGTAGCACGATTTCTGCATTACCCCCTTTGTGGCTGGTTCGGACGGACTATCAGTCTCTCATCTCCTATTTACTGATGACTACATCTTGTTGGGGAAGGCTGATGTCCGTAATGCGAGTGCTTATGCTGCTATTTTACAGGACTATTGTCAGGCCTCGGGGCAGAAGGTCAACCTACATAAGTCTACAGTATGTTTTAGTCCGAAGACTTCCATATCTACGAGGGAAGTCATTCTACATACTTTTGGCATCTTCACACAGGTTGACCGACTAATGTATCTGGGGATCCCCATCACTTGTAGGCGGCCACGATGCTCTGATTACAGTGAGCTTAAGCATCAGGCTCGGGATCGTATGATGGCTGGCAGGTTATAGGATGGCTCGGATCATCCTCCTTCGTTCGGTTCTAACGTTCCTCCCTCTTCATCTACTTTCCAATGCTGCTATCCCGATTACTTGTCTAAGAAGGATAGAGAGATGTTTTAGAGACTTTCTCTGCGCCTCAATGCAAGATGGTCATGGTAGACATTTGCTGGCTTGGGACACTGTTTGTAAGGATGACAACGGCCCGAGGATGGCCCGGGGCGGTCTTTACCAGTCCTCATCCCGGTTAGAAAAAGCGTCCCCGTTCCCCGTCCCATTAAGCCGTTATAGTTAACTGGACGGGGATGGGGATACCCGTCCCGTTAAGCTCGTTTAAATAAAAAATAAAATTATTTTATTAAATTTATAATTTATTAAAAATTAAAAAAATAAATTTTTTAAGATAAGATAGATCAATCGCCAATAACTAATCGTTGATATTGATACATCTAACACATTAGCTTTAACACAGTAACAAACCATATAGGAAATGATCTATCAAATTCTAATTGCATTTCAAACGTATGTATATTTTATTTACTTTTTTTTTTTTTTTATATATATATATATTTAAAATTTAAATATATTATATAAAGCTAACGTGGACGGGGATGGGGCGGAGAATATCATTTCCGGACAGTCTACCCATTTAGCCGTTAACGAAAAATTCATGTTACCCGTTAAGCCGTTTAAATCTGGGATTCTCCAGCCCATTAGAAATGGTACCAGCCGGGTAAATGAAGGAACAGGGAAAATTGCCATCCCTAATTATTTGTATTTCAATCTCTGAAGGAGGCCTCGGTAGCAGACACGCCTCTCGTTTCCTTCTTGATCCGCACTATTTTTGGAGTTCCTTTATGCATGCTAGATATGGTTAGTGGACTCCTGATATGAATTTTCATTCCTCCTGTGGTTATTCATTTTTCTAGAAGGAGGTTTATTGTCATGCGCCAGCTGTTTTGCATAATATCACATGGATGATTGGAGATGGGTCATCGGTGAATGTTATCCAGGACAAGTGGATTTTAGAGCTCCCACTCTTGCACTGACCTACTTTTATCAGTACTGAAGTTCCTTGCCACTTGAGAGTGTCTGATATGATCTCCCAGGATCTCTGCTCCTGATATTCCCACAGTATCTCAGCTTTTTGGTAAGGAGCTAGCTCATCAGATTTTTTCTATTCCACTTCTGATCAGCCATGCTGAGAATACCAGATTATGGAGAAGATCTTATCTCTTAAGGGCTCCGACAAAGGATCTTGTGAAGATCTATAGGCCACAACCTCAGAATACGAGAGATGCTGCTTGGATATGGAAGCTTTCTATCCATCCCAGGATTTAGCTCTTTATTTGAAAGCTTGAGTGGAACTGTCTTCCTACTTGCTCCTTGCTCTCAGACAGGGATTTGTCCATCCAGGCTACCTGCCCTTTATGTGGCCAGAAGGATGATACCACTGACCATGCCATCTTCGATTGCCCTAGAGCAAGATAGATTTGGCATATGGTGGGATATCAGCTTCAGGAGGGGGGTATGAGCTCATGGCGAATCTCCTTTCTGAGAGATATTAGGAGGGATAACCAACAGCAGAATACCATCTGGGCTGCCACAGCGTACCAAATATGGTTATCTCGGAATCAGCTGATCTTCACTGAGATCTTTGTCTCCCCATAGCGGATTGCTCGAAAAGCTATATCCTTCTCTGCTGATTACATACTCCGCTGCTATGCTCATGATTATAACAGCTCTGGTCACTGGGGTTCCTCTGCTACTCCGATAGCGAACCGTCAGATGATTTTTATCTATTTGGATTCTCCCAGGGTTTGTTAAAATCAACTTTGATGGGAGTGTGCGAGGCAGATTAGCTAGCTCTGCTTTTATTATCAGAGGGATTGATGGAGCTATGCTGGCGGCGAGAGGTTTTGGTCTCCTTAACTCCTTCGTTCCTATGGCGAAGTTATATGCAGCATGGGCTGGCATTTCCTATGCCACTTGGGTCCTTCATGCCTAGAGTCTCTTTATTGAGGGAGACTTTCTCATTGTCATATGTTGGCTCGGCAAGATTGCTATGGTCATTCTTCATCTAACCCATGCTCCTGGATGTTTGGTCTATTCTGTGAGAGGTCTCCAGATCCCAGATTCGATATGTTTATAGAGAGGCCAACTCAGCGGCCGACTGGGTTGTGGGCGTAGCGGCCCATTTTTCTGGTTTTTGGTTTTGGAAACAGAGTGACCCCGTCCTATTGTACTTAAACAGTTTTATTTTCAGATCTATCGGAGCTGACTCGCACTAAACTGGTGTGATCACTTGCCTTTTATTAAAAAAAAAAATAGAAGGCTAATGTATATAATAAATAAAAAAGTAAATGTTAAGGACCTCAAATGTAGTTGTTCTTATTATTATTATTATTATTAATTTTGAAATGTACAAGGACTTTGATAAAAAAAAAAAGAACGTACCCAAGTAACATATCCACTAATATAATATCATTAGAAGTATTTTAGCAAATAAACTCATATGCGCATGATAAGAATCTATGTGATCAGTGAACTTAGAGAGGTGATCCAAATGAGAGAAAAAGAATACGGTTAAAGAGAGAGAATTAATAATTATACTTGATTTATAAGGTGGACTGGTGGAGCTGAAAATAGTTGCCATGCATGTATGGCCTCTATACTTGAATCGGATAAAATTTGAATAGAAATCCTTATATATGATTGGTATGCTAAAAAATTATATATAAATGATACTAAATACTTTTAAAACATGTTGCGATTAGTTTATATTTTAAACATTAATTCAATGTATAAAAATCAATCTTTTCATTGTAAAAATAAAACGAATATACTTCATTTTCTTCTTGATGTTATTTTCAAAACTTTTTTATTTAAATTTTAAAAAAATATCAATAAAATCTGCATACTTCTACATTTCCATACATAACTTTTTCCGATTTTTCTTGGAAGCTGTCTTAAAAAATGAATTATCTATGACTATTTTTTATTTAGTTGGTGATTAAATATTTTTAAATTTTAATTAATATGAATCTAATTATTAGATCATTGGTGAGAATACTTGGCCAAGCCAATCTTTGTATGGATTTAATAACTATATATATTGAAATTTATTTAGGTATTTGCATCTTATTATGATCTAGATGGTTGATCTATTTCTTATCCTTTTTTATCATGTCATTTATGTTAATTATCAATTTTATCTATCAAGATGTCATTATATTCAAGCAATATCCTATTTATTTTTGCAATTTAAAAGGAAAAAAAATAGATATACCATTCGCCGGCTTATATTCATGTTTATTTAGAGCAAATGTGTGCATGATATTCTATGTCATGCCTATTTAGACCAAATTGTGAATACTAACCATTGTATCTTTTTAATATTCTATCTATTGGCTGAAGAGATGTAGATTTAGATGTGAATATATCATAATAATTGATATTTGTTCTATTTTTAACCTAAATGATGGTTGTTATCATATTTTAAAGATAAAATTGAAATAATATGGCAAGTATGGACTATTAATATTTGTTCAAGATATGCACTAAAGGAGAATTAGAGATATGGGCCAATGATCATTGGTTTGCCGTAGAAGAACATGGATCTTAAACAATTCAATGCTGGAGTAAGCCTTATAATTTCATAAATTAGAGAATCTCATAGTGACAATACTAAGACTTTAATTCTAAATTTTTTTTTTTTGGTACAAGCGGATGATCACACCAATCTAGGGTGAGTCAAACCCGAGATATCCGAATACAAAATATGTGACAGGATGAGAGGACAAGGGTCGCCGAGCATCCAACTCCAGAACCCTGAATGATAGGCCACCCTGGCGGCAATCCAATCAGCCGCAGAGTTGGCCTCCCTGTAGATATGTCGAATCTGAACGCTGGTAGCTCCCTGAAGGAGATAATGGATGTCGCTGATCAAAGGAATGGTCGGCAGGTGGACATTGGACTCCTGACGGATCTAGCTAATAACCGTAGCTGAGTCTCCATCTATAATAAGCTTCGTAGTACCCAGGCTCCGAAGGGCGTGAGAAATACCGGCCCAAGCCGCATATAGCTCAGCAAGGGGAACAGAAGAATCCAGAGTCCCAAAGCTGCCGGCCGCAAGCAACGACCCCTCCGGCCCCCGAATCATAAAAGCAGATCCCGCACATCTCCCACAAACACTCCCATCAAAATTGATTTTGACAAACCCTGGAGGAGGGGGCTCCCAAGAGATAAAGACCGTGTGCCGGTGCGCTGCAGAAGCAGCATGGGAGTCCCAGAGGCCAGAGCTATCAATACCAATAGTCCTCTGATGTAGAGTGTACTCAGCATATAAGGAGACAGTCGTCCTGACAACCCGATAAGAAGGAGTGAGCACGTCCGAGAATACGAACTGGTTACGGGATAACCAGATCTGGAGAGCAACATAAGCCAACGTCGGGCCCACCTGATGGTTCCCACCCCCCTTGACCTGTCTGAGCAGCCTCAAAAAGGATAAACGATGGGAGTCCAAATCCTGCAGCCAAGACCACGCACCTAACCTTTGCCAAATCTGTCTCGCTCTGGGGCATGAAAAGATAGCATGATCCACAGTTTCCTCCTCAAGGCTACACACCGGGCAAATAGGCATGATACACATCCCTCTCCCAGAGAGCAAAGAACAGGTAGGAAGCGCATACCAAGCCAGCTTCTATATAAAAAGGCAAACCCTCGGATGAATGGGAAGATGCCAAATCCAAGCCGAATCCATAACTTGCAAGGGCGAAGGCCTATAGATATGCAGGAGATCCCCGATAGGAGCCCGAGATGAGAAAGATCTCCGCCAAACCCTTATATCAGTAGCATGACTCGGAATGAGAGGAATAGAAGTAATACGGTGATAAAGCTCTCCCCCGAAGAAAGTAGAAACCAAAGAATGGTCCCAGATAGTGTGGTCAAGGGAGAGAAGATCACAAACTCTCATACCATTAGGGATATCTGTGGTCACAAAGGTTGGCCACCGAGAAAGAGGCTGGTCCGCAATCCAAGTGTCCTGAAGGACATCGACTGAAGAACCATCACCAATCATCCAAGAGGTGCGGTCCATAACAACCGAAGCATGCCGACAAACCTCTTTCCAGAAGGAGTGCCCACGAGAAGATGGAGAAGAGAAAGAGTGATTCCAATCTCCGTATTTACCATGCATGAAGGCGCTCCACAACAACGCGGATCAAGCAAGAATCGCGAGGCATGCCTAGCAATAAGAGCCTCCCTCCTAGCAACAAGAGATTGGATACCAAGACCCCCCTGAGCAATCGGCAAGAAAATGATATCCCAGGTAAGAAGATGGACTCCATGACCGTCCTGGCTCGAGGCCCAGAGAAAATCCCGAAAATGATGCTCTATCTTCCTTAGGCACGTCACAGGGATGGCCACGTTAGATAACAGATAGAGCAGAAGAGAAGAGAGAACTGAGAGCAGAAGAGTGATCCGAGCCATCATAGATAACCTAGAGACCTGCCAACCATCTAAGCGTTCGCAGACCCTCCTCTCAAGAACACTGAAGTCAGAACGACGAGGCCTTCTACCAGTGATTGGGATCCCCAAGTAGGATAGCCGATCAGCCTGAGAAGTAATACCCATGATATGCAAGATAGAATCCCTAACAACAGCTGCCATCTTAGGACTAAAACATATCAGAGATTTACTTAAATTAACTTTCTGACCAGAAGCCCGACAATAGGTCTGCACTATGGCTGCAAATATGGATGACGAATAGTGGCCTTACCCATAAGGATGCAGTCATTAGCGAACAGTAGATGGGAGAGAGTCGGCCCAGTTGGACTCGCAGAGTATGGGGCAATAGACAAATCCATTTGAGCCTGAATAAGAGCCCTGGACAAAGCATCAGCATAAAGGATGAAGAGAAAAGGGGACAGAGGGCAACCCTGCCGCAAACCGACCTCAGAGTGAAAATAATCCGTCTGACCCCGTTGATGATGAGAGAGAAGGATGGCCGAAGAATACATGCCATAATCCAGTCGACAAAGCAATCATCAAACCCAAACTCGGCTAGCGTATGTCTCAGAAAATCCCAGCTCATTCTATCATAAGCTCTCTCCATATCAAGCTTAACAGCCATGAGGCTATGACGACGAGAAGCACGCTGAAGGTCATGCATGAGTTCCTGTGCTAGAAGGGCATTATCAGTAATGCTACGTCCCCTAATAAAAGTGCCCTGCTCTAGGGAGATGAGGCGAGGGATCACCGGAGACAAACGGGAGACCAAAATGCGAGCACACACCTTGTACAAGGTGGAACATAGACTGATAGGCCGGTAATGCTGAGGAGAGGAGGCATCAGGGCGTTTAGGCACCAAGGAGATAAGGGTCCTATTCCAATCAGAGGGAACAGAGTGAGAGAACAACACCAGCTGAATGGCCTGCACAACCTCCTGGCCCACTATATCCCAATAGAAGCGGAAGAACAAAGGAGGAAACCCATCAGGACCAGGGGCTTTATCGGCACCAAGATCCCAAACAGCCCGCTGAATATCGTCCGCCGAAATAGGCATGGTGAGACGAGCATTTTCAGCAGTGGTGACCCTAAACGGGGCCAGAACAGGAAACACAGGGAAACCCACTCCAGTATGCTCCATCCATCTAGACTGAAAGAACTGATATAACAAGGTCCTGATAACCTGAACATCCTCCTGAATCTCCCCCTCATTATCAACTAAACGCCTAATGCGGTTCATCGCACGGCGCTTCAAAGTGCCTGATGAAAGAATCTAGTATTGCGATCCCCCTTCCTAACCCACTGGATTCGGGACCTTTGTCTCCAAAAGGTCTCCTGCTGCAACAAAAGAGAATGGTGCTCAGCCAAACAGGACCTGAGAGTCGAAAGGTCAGACTGATTAAGGAACCCCTTCTGATCCTCTTTCGACTGCAGGGTAGAGATGGTAGCCTCAGTCTGCTCAACTTGCCGAACAATATCCCCCACCTCTCTTCTGTTCCATCTAGAGAGTCTACGACCAGCAAGAATCAGGCGCCGAGACAGACGATAGGTAGCACTCCCTCTAATAGGTAATCGCCAAACCTGAGAGATGATTGACCTAGCAGAAGAATAAAAGGTCCAGAATTTCTCAAATCTAAACATCCTGCTCTGATGAATAGTGTTATTAGTAGAAACAAGAATAGGACAATGGTCGGAGCCAATTCTGGACAGGTGAGTAACGGTAGCAGAAGGAAAAGCTGGAGCCAGGAAGGAGACGCTATGGCCCTATCCAGTCTTTCCCTAACACGGGCAGAGCCTTGGCGGTTATTACACCAGGTGAAAAGGGATCCGGAAAACCCCAGATCCAAGAGCCCAGCGGAGGATATAAAGGATCTGAACTCAACAACATCCGGTGATCCAACGAACTGCCGACCCCCTGTTTTCTCGTCAGCCCCGACAATGCAGTTGAAGTCACCAGCAAGGAGGAAAGGTAAGCCCTGAGCAAGAGAGAGTGAAGCTCCACCCAGAGATCACAACGCAGTCTGAAGTCGGTACTGGCATAAACACCCGAGAGAAGCCAGGGGGCCGAGGAACCCTCAGATATGACCAGGGACACCTGTTGACCACATCCGTGGAAGGCATCAACCCTGATGTTATTATTTTTCCAAAGAACCAGAATACCACCAGAGAGGCCAACCGACTCAATGGAGTAAGAAACCCATAATCTGGAAAGCTGTCTCTGAAGACGAGCAAGGCTAGCCCCAGACAGCTGGGTCTCCAGCAGAACACAAATATCAAAGTCATGAAGCTGAAGAAGCCTACCGAACGAGGACCGAAACAAGGGTTTCTGAGCACCTCGCACATTCCAAAAAAGAAGCTTCATTCAGAAGGAAGAGCAGGGGGGACATCATCCATATCCCCAGATATCTCCAGAACAATAGAGTCAGAAGTAGCGTGGGAGCCAACAAGCTCCGGAGCACTGCTTCCCCCTGCTTCCTGGCACTCCTGCCGTGCCAATTCCATAGCCATATCTGCATCTTTTTGCTGAATAGCATTCTTAAAAAGGGAGACCGCAGAATCATGATCTATCACAGCCGTCGAAGGAGGTAAGGAGGACTCTACCAAACTGCCCAGAGTAGTCCCCTCCTTGCAACGGGACTTCTTGGACCCTGGCCCAGGGGAAACACCTAAACCCTGGGGGGTAACTGAAGGAGCAGAGAAGGTGAAGATAGCTTTCTTCCCATCCTTACCCCTCAGAAGTCCTTTGCCTTTGGATGAATTAGGCTTAGAAGGTAGTCGCTGTGTTAGAGGCTCAACAGGCCGGGCCCGCTTAGCAGGGCCAGATTTTCCCCCTATATGGGACAACAGGAGGCCAGGACCATTACCATCAGAGGAAGCTGACTCCAGGCAAGAAAATGGGTTAGCAGCCAACTTGATTGGATCACCACCCCTTTTCCCTTCAGAAGTCTGAATGTTAGAGTCACTGGCTTGAATTTGAATACCCTTGCAAACTGGCACGCCAGGGGAAAAACGGCACGCTGAGGACCTGAGACCATCAGCAGCATCAATCCCCCGATTAGGATGCCTGTCCGAAGGGGGAGTGGACTCCTTGCCTCCCGACCTCCTAAAGACTTTCTTTGGAGAGACCCACCCGTCCGGGGAGGCAGAGGAAGGAGGAGAAGTTGCGCTCATTCCAGGCTTCTGTTTGCTGAGAGAAGGCTGAGCGGCTGGAGAAGATTTTCGACGCCTCAGGGACGACATCCAAGGTCCAAATCCAGATCCACTCGGGGGGGGGCAGAGGAAGAGGAAGGATCAAGAGGCGCCCCACAGCTCCCACCGAGATGCAGGGTACCGCACGAGCAGCAGATCCCTTCAAGATTTTCGTAGGAAAACTGCTGCCAGAATGGTTCCCTGCTTCCACGAACACGGGCACTCAGCCTCAATGGCTTGCTCAAATCCACCCGAATACACACTCTCGCGAACCCTCCCGAATCCTTTCTCTGGTAGAAGCATCGGAGAACATGTAATCACCAGCAACTGCAACGATGGATGACAGCACGTCCTCCTTCCAGTATTCAATAGGCAACTGGGGAAGACGAATCCAAAGCAGGGCACTGGTCAGAGAGCTTGAGGACGGGACGAAGTCTGGTTGCCATGGAGCAACGGCGATGGGTTGGCCATTGGCGACCCAGGGTCTTCCGAGAGCAAGCTCCATGGCAAGAGGGTCAGAGAAACGGAAGAGGAAATGCCTGTTGGCCAACGAAACCGATTCGATATCCCCTGAATCCCTGCTCGCTGGAATTCCCTGAGGATAGCCTCCGGAGGAATCCAGCGGGAGAGACAACGGGCCAAAATAGTGTGATTGTGCCAACGAGCTACTTCCTCCTCCAGCGCAGGTACCGGGACTTGGACTATGTCGGGGTACAGCCGTTCCAGTTCGGCGACGACAACCGGAGAAGGCGCCGGGGAGATCCATTCAAACTGGCTTCCACCGGCACGGCGCCAGGACAACCCAGCGTTTCTGACGCCATCGGGACCGACCGGAGACGGATTGGGGAGGTCAGCCATCTCTCAGAGCAAGGGGACCAGCCGACGATGACGATCAGCGAAGATCGGGGACGAAGACACTCCGAGCACGAATCTTAAAGAAATATCGACGGTTCTAAATTTGTTGGGATCAGTTGCATGCATTCTTTTTTTTTTAATTTATTTATTTTTAATATAATCCATCCTGCTTAATTTTAAAATATATTTTTTTCCAAGATTCAAAGATTTTAATTTTGTATTATTTTTTAATATAATTTTAACTTTTTTAATATATATAATAAATTATTCTTCTGCATCGATGCAACTTTAAACTGTTCATTTAAATACTAAGATTTTTGAATAATATTAACAAGAGGGGTTGAAGGGGCTCTGTGATTTAATTGAAAGGAAAAGGATGGTAGCGCGTAGATTGTTCGTGCATATGTGCCATTGCATGTATGATGCATGATAAGTTGCATTAGGTCTAACAGTATGAATGCATATCAATTTGTCTGTTCAATTTATACTTGCTGCATCATTATTTGATACAATAATAATAAGCATATATTGAATGAATGCACGAAATGATCGCACGCATGCCGTAATTGACATGAATGCATGGCCGGCAGAAGCGAGATTGGTTGGCTTGGGGCCCAAGGGGCAGTGAGTGGGCCCAGGTAAGCAAACGTGAGACTGGACAAGTCTGGTAAAATCTTCTATCGTTTGTGTGGGGGATATAAAGAAATGGATGCTTCCTTTAAGGTGGACTCGTATTTTGTGCTAACACAGTCAGCTGAAAGGCAGAGCACACTAGCTGGCATAAGCAACGCAAACGTGCCCGCCCTCGGTCAGTGTGGAAGTTGGCCCCAGAGGTTGGTTGGATGAGAAAAAGCGCACGTACCAGTGGGCTACTTTAATCCCATCATCGTGCAATATCTACCTCTCACCTCCAAGGAGTTGTTCTCCACTACGATGTGGCAAACAGAAGCCCACCTGCATGCCTGCTTAAAGGCAAATAAGCCATCCCTCCTACTGGACCAAAAAGCCACCATGGGAATTGGGTGGGCACTACTTTCCCCGTTACCTCGTGTCAGCCTAGTGGGACTAATTATTGAACTCGAACTATTCTTTTGTCCATAGCGCATTGCCATGGTGCAGAGACGACACAGAAAACAACCACAATAAATTATTCAAGTAGAATAAAGAAGCTCTAATTTTTGTGATCCTAGCTAGGGGGGGGATCGATCTCTCTGGGACATGATCCCCTTGGATATATAGATAATTCTTGTCATCTAAGAGTTACGAGCTAGGTTCCCAAGAAGTGAAAGTCAGAGCCTGTCATCCAGAGCTGATCTATAATATTATCTTCAAATCTCAAATTACATGCAATTATATAAATGTCATGATCATAGCTATGAAGAGGCAGGATGTACATGTTTTAATTACTTTTTAATTAGAGTAGCATTCCATTAATGAGAATCGATCTGCATCCAAAATAAAATCACTAATTTCGATATCACATGCACACCAACCAATCTAGAGATCGAACTGCAAAATTTGGAAAGGATCCCAAGAACTACAAGAGAAACCGGCCATCACGGCCGTAAGCAAAACATATTCCACACTCAAGGAGAAAAATTAAGAAAAAAGAAAAGAAAAGAAAAGGAGAACATAAACAATATTGATCGAGGGTATTGGAGGCCAAAAAAAAAAAAAAAACCTTGATAGGTATGGTTTAATCTTGAGGTTTGGTTGGTTTAGGAAGTTTGAGATATTAACCTCATTTCTAGGGTTTCCAAGCTGATGCCCACACCACTGGTTCATCCTTCCATGTCAAGTAGAGGCCCGAGTCATCACCCTGCGCCACCAACAGCGACCACCCTGACCGATACCTCTTCAACAAAGCCCTCACATCATCGACCGCATCATCGCTAAAGTTCATGGGTGACAAGGCTTCCATTAGCCTTGCACACCACTGGCTCCCCTTCTCCCTCCTCTCGCAGTCTCCACCACCATCTCCATCGCAGGCAAGAACGCTTAGGATGCTCCTCGAGCACTCCCTCTCCAGCATCAACCTCTCGTTGCTGGTGGGAGCGAAGCTTTCCTCCAGCATCTCGAAAAAGGCACTGTAAAACCTCAAGCACTCCTCGAAGCACTCCACAAACTCGCCCCCGGTGCTCGTGAAGTCGGCCTCCTCCTCCACCACGGTGACCACCCTCGGCCGGAGGTTGCAAAGCATGCGCACGAAGTCGCCCCTCTCTTCCACGCCGACCCGCCGCAAGGCCCCGACGCAATTCACGGCGACTGCTTCATCGTCTCTCAGTCCAAAGTCCTCCTCCTTCAGCTCCCCCAGCCGCGATGTCACCCTCACCACTTGAAACTCGAATGGGACTCCCATCAACCTTGCGAACTTCTCCATCCGCTGCCCTATCTCCTTCATGACTGCTCCTCCCATGCCGACCGTCACCACCACCGTCAGCCTCAAATGGGGGGTGTCATCGCTTCGGGTCGCCAAGGCTTCTAGCAAAGTTGGCCACTGGGTGCAGTACGTGTTGCTGATGTCGATGATGTGAAGCTTGGCCTCTCCTTCCAAGGCCTCCAAGATGGCACCATTGGATGCTACATGACCAAAGGTGGTCCAGGGGCTCACCTCCTGGAACTTGAGGATTACCTTCCGCGCAGACTCGAAAGAGTGGCTCTTCTCTGCAACCGAGACTAGCGTCTTGTAGCAGCGCTCTCCTGATTCGGTTGCTTTGCAGAAGAGAGCTTGAAGGAAATAGGATGCCAACTTTTGCTCGCAGTCTCCATAGGGGGATGCGAGCTCGTTCAGCATCCATAGGAGGTGATGGATCTTGCTGGAGTCCTTCTCTGAGATGGCCCTTGCGCACTCTTGGAGGAGCTTTGCAGCCCATTTCTCGGTTGCACTGGGGTCATCATCAGGCTCTGGCGGACGGCTTGTCGACATGTGGTGGTGGTGGTGGTGGTGGTGTTGGTGTTGGTGTGGAATTTGCATGCCTAGTGATCATGAGATTGTTTGTTGGAGGAGATAAGGAAAGGAGGCTTTGGAGGGTGGAGTGTCATGTCCATGTAAAGGGTTCTTGTGTTCTCAAAGGACACATGAGAAAAAGCCGGAGAGGTGAGGAGAGAAAGGGATCGAAGGCCTCCGTTCAATGCTAGTCTTTATGGAGCAAACCTTACTTTAATCAAGTCCATGTCATGCTGACCAGCCGATGATCTAACGGTCGTCATTTGCTTATCGATAGTAATTTGTATAAGAATATCGGCACTATTATTAAATACTATTTCACCATCACCTTCATGACATTATTGTCGGTTTGTGAATGAATTTATTCAGACGTTTGTAAAGAACCTTGAAAAGTCCAAACATCTTCCCTTGGAATTTATAGTTATGAATACCAAGCTCCGTGCATGTTGTTCATACAGATTGGTACAGTGGAGCGCTTATTTCGGAAAGAAATATGGCCAAGGGATCGAGTTTTCCACAGTTTTACAATCAACTAGAGTCATTAGGAAGAAAACATCATATGGCAAATATTTTATTACTGCATTCACTCTTTGTACAAGAAAGGCTAACAGAAATATAAACAAATAAGATAATCTATATTATATAAGCACAAATAAAAATAAAATTATTTGTAAATAGATGAAAGTAGTACTAATTAAAAAAAAAAGTTAAGAGAATGAAGATTTAAATAGTTTAGATATTTATAGCGTAAATGGAGATACATTGATGCAAAGTAATAATTTAACATATATATGTAGAAAAAAAAAAAAAGTAAAGATAAATCAAAATTATATCAAAGAAGATGGTAAAGAAAGATTTAAAATATTTATATCTTATAACTTAAAGTCAAATAGAATTAAAAAAAATTATTTAATCAAATCCTAATTGTTTTATGATTAAAAATTTATTATTGTTGTTATTGTTTACATTATGTGTACATAAATAAATTAGCTAAATGGTTTGATGCTCTTTTGAATTTTCTTATCTTTACTTAAAATATGCTTTTTTTTATTATAATTAGATGGTAGAAAATGTAAAAAGAAGCTTTAGGCCTTGATGCAATAATAAATCACTCATGTTATTAGTTTTAAAAAAAAAATTCCACTCATTAGTGGGGAAGTGATCAATTACAGTCCTGGCTTGTTGGAAGCAAGTGACAAGCTTATAGGTAGCTGCCAAACAAAGCCAAATTTGTGACATCACACCATCACAGATAGAGATATTGAGGAACATACAAGCTTCTATTTTTTTGTTTTTCGTGGAAATCATCCTTGCTTCACCTTTACTAGTGGCTGCTATTCTCTATCAGATTTGACTACTCATCCTTGTCAAATGCAAGGAGCCAAATACTGCACCTTTACGGGCGGGCTCTGCTCCAAAAGAAAATATATGAGTACCATCGTGCACTTAAAAGTTAAATAGAGGGTCATTTAATCTTTAAGACTTTACATCGACATGATTGCTAACCTTTACTCAAGCAAAATACCTATCTCTAGCTAGAACCATCCCAAATTCTTCTGTTTCAATAATCTAACAGTGTAATTTTCCATGTGGACCCAATCCTAACTAACTAAATAAATAAATATGGGAGCCAGCATGAGAGGCCTGGTACTCTTTGCTTTCTTATTATCAATTTATCAATATCTAATTATCTATCTCTTTTTTTATAACTGAGAATCTAAAAGACTGAGAGAACGAAAGGCCAGGGTATCTTAACTCTAATTATTCCTGTTTGATGATTACAGAAAAGGACAAGGCACAACTTCTCTTGCTTCTTCTAATCAATAGAATATTGCCATCCCAAAGCCCCACCTTGCAATGAAAAATAGTTGCGTGCCATTTCGGGATTCCACGGCCTATAGGTTTGCAAAACATTTTACAAGTGCTTCTCCAGACCCAATGACCACAACGTTTGGTCCATGCGACAGAGCCCATGCAACAAGTCCCGACAAAAGATTTTAGAAAGATTTAGAACTTTTTGGTGATGTCACATGCCTCCACTTGCACAATCCTATAGAAAGAAACGGTATGCTCAGAATGAAAAAAATTGGTGCATACCAAGTATTCTTGGGTATTGAGTGTGGTGACATCAGTGTATATGCTGTGGTGTCAAGACTTAGATGGGTTGATGATGCCTGTAAATACCCAAGGATCCAACAAATTGAATGGCCATTGTATAAGCTAGCTGTGTAATCTTATATTAAAAAAGTCCTTTAAGATTCTCTACATGTGTATATAGCCAGACAAATACAATCACTAGTTTTAGAATATAGGACATTTCAGTAATGCACATCCCTGGCATCATAAGAGATCTGTGGGGTCACGCTAAGGCGATTGCTTCCACCCTCAGCTTTTTTAAGGCAGTATCCTGACTGCTTTTGAGACTGTAATCCTGAAAAGGAACATCATGAAAGCAGTCCGGAAAGCCTATTCTACAACACATATGGTGCCGCACATGCATAAGGCCACTTGGATCAATGGTCAAACCAATACATTAGTACATGAAGGAATTTAATGAGAAACTTGCTGAGAAAGAGAGAGGGATGGCTAGAATATGAAACCTTCTTTTAATTCTTTATTATTATTATTATTATTATTATTATTATTATTTAAATCAAGAGGAGCTAATTTTTATTGTGTTCACCCCTGCCTAGGCCGAAACCTGAGGTTGCAAGTAGATCAAGCTGGGTTTGTCGATCAGGAGTTGAAGCAAGAAGCGCCATGAAAGTTTGAATATGGTCTGGCCGACAGACCTGCTTGACTAGCTCCCTGTTGTCGTCCCAATCTCTTGAAAATGCTGTTCATGAATCAAAACTACTGACATGCCAGGAAGAAGGTTGAGTCTCCCTTAAGTTGTCTCTAATGTCCGTTAATCTCAAGGATAAGAACAATCTTCTCGATCTGCACGCTTCTCTATTCATATCCAACATGAATGTTTGTGTGCATGGCCTGATCAAGCGATCAACTTGACTAGTTCTTTATTGTGGTCCTTATGTTTAAAAAATGCTGATAAAAAATGAGAAACAGTGATGGTCCTGATGATCTGAAAGTGCTTTTCAAAAGTAAAAACTGGTGGCATGCCAGGAAGAAGGTTTAAGCCTAAACCTTGTTAATGAAACCAACCAATCAGCAAATCATCTCACATGAGTTACCTTCCAGTGCTCGGTAAGTTCTCTCAGATTTGCAGCCTTCAGTAGTTGCGCATCAGATACACTATAATATAAATTCAAGCATCGGTCCTCTTTGGCAGTCCCTGTAGAAAAAAAGTATCAGCCTTTTTCATCCTATACACAACCTGGACCACATGGCTCTGCAAAGAAAACCTTTAGATTTCAAATCCAGCATATTGAAATCAAAGTTTATGTCTAGTTCCATATAAGCAACAGTCCGGATATCTAGTTTTGGTTGCTCATGATTGTGAAACTTTTTTCTGGTAAACAAACTGAAGTATCTTTGACTACGTCCACCGAAAAGCACAACAAACTCTCTCAAAATATTCGAAAGTCCCAAGCTAAAGAACATAAAACAAGCAAGACTTGATGTTAGAAACATAATAAGCATGTACGAAACCATCAAAATAAAACTATCCCTAACTTAGACACATGTACTGACTCTAAGTATTTCAAGAAATCATGTGCTTTGGCCTGTGTCAAAAAGATCACCAACATTTAGAAATGAGAGGTCTATTCCATGGAAGGAAAATCTGCACCACAAAACCAAGTCTTTTCTTTTCCTTACGGATTGTAAACAGCCCTGATGTTACATCAGTAAAAAAAAAATATCTAGGTACAAATGATGGTAGGAAGATAAGTTCATTATTCTTACAGTTCTGACTCCAACAGAATACTAGTGGAAGATTAAATGAACGGTATCCCCAAGAGAATTGCAAAGGCACCAAATCACAACAATAAGCAAGCTTTACAATTGGTTTACTCAAAAACCAGAAGCTTAAGCAACTTTACCTAGGCTCTATGAGCTATTTAGTTACATATTCTCAGGTGACTGCAATAATCTCTAATGTGTCAGGGAGTAGGCCATCTTCCTCATTGCACTACTTAAGAGTGGGATACCCGCTGGTCACAATACAAAGCATCACCTGAAGACAATCACATGCGGAAATAATGCATATTCTGAAACTAAAACAAATGGGAGTATCCTCTGGAAAAAGATTGAATGGAAGCAGAATCAACAGTTTCCTCCCCGACGCACCATAACATTTTGAACAATTTTTTGGGGAACCCATTACTAAAAATTTTCCTTGCACCACTGGCATGCCATGTAGCAGCAGCGGATTGGTGCATGGTAGTATGAAGCACTGAAGGGTTGTGGCATAATCCCCTTGTGCCTTGCTGCAGGCCAGCAGTGGAGGGAAAATTTCCAGACAATAGATTTCAACATTGCAGCATTTTTCCTAACATTAAAGATTTTCAAATTTGGGAAATTCCAAAATGAACTCCAAATGTTTGGAACAGAAACAAAATAGAGATTTGATTTTACATGTTCAGTTTCTAAAGAATAAGCTGACCCCATGTAGTTCGGAAAAGGCTTAGATGAGTTGAGTTGAGTTTCTAAAGAATAAAATTGTATGCATCAATTACCTCTCTGTTGGGGAACATGATGGCAGAATTGGCATGGATGAGCTTCCTGTGTTTTAGTTTCTTTCATTGTTGTTCTAAATTTCACAAAGAGATAGCTGGAAAAGGCCTGCCTCATTAGTTTAAACAATATTCTGACTATTGCCAAAAATATTAAACAAAAAAATGAAACGAAAATATAAATTTAGAAACAGAGACCAAAACCCTCATCCAACTTATAAACTTTGGGTGCCCATGTGGTGTGGGGAATCAAGGCCTCAAGCTTGGTAATTCTTTGCAATTATGAAGGGACTTAATACCACCAGTAATAGGATTAACAAAACGATAACAAACATATATCCAACTGATTATAATCACCAATGACATTCTCTGCTGTTTCATAAATCATATGTAGGCATTGCACATCTAGTAAGAAAACCAAGTTCTCAAATTCTAAATTGCATTACATGGCAACATATAAATGTATGGTATCTCCCATAGTAACGAGCCAGACTTAATTGCAGCACTGGCAGTTATGAATATAATTTCAACCTGAAAACAATAAAAAAACATAATCAAACATTGTTATTGTAAATTCACTCCGTTAGGGCATTACCATCAGCACTCTTAGCAGTTTCACCCTTATACTAAATAAAGAGTTCAATTTTGCATGCTCAGTTATCCAGTCATTCCTAATATGAATTTTCTCCCTTCACACAATCTTTTACAGGTAGGCAGAGATCCAATTAACAAAGTAACATAAATCAAGCAATATGCAATTCTGATATAAAAATGAAAAAAAAAATCACCAAATAACTTTACAACGATACCACTTGTCTTCACTGTTTAAGCTTAAATTTTAGCCAACTACACTCATAAAATAAAGTTACCCCGTTTACTATCCTGGAGTAGCACCATGTTTTTTCTTAAAAGATGGCAAGTTCCAGCACACCAAAATATACAGTACATATGGCAACCATTGTTCTTTAGGCTACTTATCAGCTTGTTGTCCATAAATAGATAATAATAACATAACTCACATGAAGAAAAATTTTAAGGATACATCTGAGATAAAGGAACACAAATTGTAACGAAACTGGTGCTCCATTATTGCCTGCAGTAATCACATGCATCCCATCATTGATGACAAACAAACATTGGTCTGTAAGTCACAAAAAATGTAAGTGGTATCAATTCATTTAAGGATCAGATATAAATCATTATTTTAGAACCACCAATAAATGCTGTACCCACATTCCATGTCAAATTAGCATTCAACAAAATCTTCTATGTGAGTTATCACCAATATCCACCACAAGAGCAAGAACCCTTCTTAAAGTGATGGAAACGACTGGAATCCCTCACTATGATTTCATGCTCGACAATCATAGAAATGAATGTGAAGGCACTGTGGCAGTCACCGCAGACACGTATGTTCTTTGTGATCCGAATGGGAGTCCCAGCAGAGGAGGTAAGGATGCCATAAGCAAGAGCGAGTTTTTCGCTGTGCTCCGAGAGGAGGTAACTTTTCTCCTCGTCATCAACATCATGTAAGGCAAAATGTGTTTGAGGTACATAACCAATGGCTTTGATGCGTTCCATCAACGCCGCTAGAACAGCATAGATCTGCTGAGATTGTGGATGAGACCTATCCCCAACAAAAAATGTGACAGTGCCCTTCTTCCCCTGAATCCAGCTGCAGCCTGGCCTCTTTTTTATCCCTGATCTCTTCATCAGGTATCTGATCCTGGCCACATCTCCCCAACGCCCAGCATTTGCATAAATGTTGGAGAGCAATGTATATGATCCATCATTTTCAGACTCCAACTCTAACAGTTGTGCAGTAGCATATTCACCAAGCTCCACATTTGCATGAATTCTACATGCACCGAGCAAGGCCACCCAAACAACTGAAGTTGGTTTCATTGGCATGCTCTTAATAGTTTCCCAGGCTTCGTTTAAACGGCCTGCACGGCCCAACAGATCAACAACACAAGCATAATGTTCTGCACCTGCGACCACACCATAGTCCCTACCCATGTTGTGAAAGTAATTCAAACCCTGATCAACCATGCCAGAATGATTGCAAGCATAAAGCAGCACAAGGAAGGTAATCCCATCAGGCACGAACCCCACTTTTTGCATCTCCTCAAAGACACGGAGGGCATCATCACCATGACCATGCATTCCATACCCAGTCATTAAGGACGTCCAAGAAACAGCATTCTTTTGTGGCATCCTATTGAAGACCCTTTGGGCTGCATCTACATCACCGCATTTTGAATACATGTCAATAAGGCAGTTGGCTACAAATAGCATTGCCAGCTCAAACCGATTGCGGATCACATATGCATGGATCTGTTTACCAAAATGCAGTGCAGCCAAACGAGCACAAGCCATCAGAACACAAGATATGGTAAAAGCGTTAGGCACAACAGAGCCGGCTTTTAGTATCATCTGGGAGAAGAGTTCCAATGCAGCATTGGCATCTCCATGCTGTGCATAACCACCAATCATGACAGTCCAAGTCACGACATTCCTCTCCCTTAGAGGTATGGTATCAAATATTGAGTGGGCTACATTAAAACTCCTGCATTTTGCATACATATCAATTAGTGCATTCTGGACCATGAGATCTTCACCTTCACCATTGTCATCATCCCACGTCATAAGGCATTTTCTAAGAGCATGTGCATGTGTTTCCATCCCCTGAGATAAAGCTCCCACAGAAGCACAAGCAGACAGAAGGGAGACAATGGTTACTGCATTAGGCTCCGAACCCAATAATTGCATCTGACGGAAGACTTCAAGGGCCTCATGGCCATGCCCCCTCTGAGCATATCCTGCGATCACAGCACTCCATGCAATAACATTCAATGGTATATTCTCTGCACGCATCTTTTCGAAAAGCTCAAGGGCATCAGCAAAGTTGCCATTTTGTGAATACCCAGTAACCATCACATTCCAAGACACCACATCTTTGACCTCCACCATATTAAAAACCTTACAGGCATCCTCCATCATCCCACACTTAGCATACACATCAATGATGGCATTGCCCACGAAGATATCCCAGAAGAGATCATTTCTTAAGGCATACCCATGAATTTCTTTGGCTTGGGGCAAAGCTCTGAGAGAGGCACAAGCAGGAAGGATGTTGACAAGGCTTATGATGTCCGACCTCTGCAGACTAGCCTTGTTGTTGGCTTTCTTTGCCATCTTGACAAACAGCTCCATGGCATGCCGAGGGTTGCCACTCTTCACATGAGCTGCTACCATTGAATTCCATGAGATCACATCATCTATCCCCTTATAAAGAATTTCATCAAACACATGGCCAGCGTCGTCTGAAGCACCACAGCCAGCATACATGGCCACTAAGGCATTGCACACAAAAACATTTGATTCAAAGCCATTGCTGCAAATAACAGCATGGACAGCAATGCCCCGCCGGTAGGAAGGTAGCTTGCCACATGCTTTAAGGACAAAAGGAAAGGTGTAGTGGTCAGGCCTGGTCCCAACGCGTTGCATGGAACGGCAGACAAAGAGGGCATGGTCAAGGTGGCCTTCTTTGACATCGTGTCTGATAAGTGCATTCCACCAGAAGATGGGTGAGGGACATAGATGCTCCAACACAGAGAGGGCATCTGTGGAAGCACCAGTGGCAAGGTATGAAGCTACAATGCCAGTTCCAAATGTTGTTGTAGGCGATGATGCTGATGATGATGATGAGGCAGAAAAGGTGGAAACAGGCGAGGAAAGAAGGCCATGGGCGAGGATCTGCTGGTGGATTTGTCGGGCAGCTGATAAAGATTTGCATTCCTTCAACAATGAAGCAAATGAAGACAACGCCAATTCTGGAGAGGGGAGTGCGGGAAGGGTTGCAGTGGAGAAGAAGAGCCGTGTCCTCCTAGGCGTTGCCTTTGGGAGGTTGAGGAGCATAACGACAATAACATCTCATTATGCCACTATGACCGCTCAAACAAGAGCCATTACTCACTGCACCATGCCAAAGCCAAAGTTACGGATTGATCAGGTAAAAAGCCACAAGGAGAAGGAAACCACCACTCATTCTTCAAGACCAGATGATTATACTGCAATAACAGGGAGTTTATCTAGTATTGGTATCAGTTTACACCACAAATATAATCAAACCACCAGTATGAAACTAAAGTTGACACCTTTATTTATTCGTTTGTTTATTTATCTGCATGATTTGTATTGCATCTCCAACAGAAAAACAGATTTTGCTATTGAAAAAAAAGTATACGACCAACCATAGAAACAGGAAAACACCAACTCACAATATAGAATCTACCCATTTATGAATTGGAGCGCTGAATGGATAATTATAAATTATAATGGAGATAAAACTTAAAACATCGAGCATCCAATATTGGTGATCAAAACATCAACTTTGAGCATTGAAACACTCAAGAACACAACATAGCATGATTTCCACGTCAGTTCTCGTTCGTAAGACCGATTTTTCAATCAGAAAAAAAGAAAATAAACTATTTATAAGAAGGATACCAAAAGAGATAAAAGATGCAAAGGAGGAAGAAAAAAAAAAAAAATCGAAGATAAGCTTAATTCAAACAAATTTCAGCTTTCGAGGAGAGAGAAATTTATCTGAGGGGAACCAAGTCGAGGAATTAATCGACTGATTGATTGGAGACATACCGCCGGACGGTTTGGATCTCTGTTAGATTCTGCTCAGTTCAACCGGTCGCTAAAACCCTAGCTCTAAAACCCTTGGCTCAGCGCGTACCCACGCTCCGCTTCGTCGACGGAGATGAGATATCAATCGTGGTTCGGGCTGCGGCGCCGGTTTGGGACCAGACTTGAGCCAACCAACAACATCCAGATAGCTTAGCCAGGAAGGCGATTACGGTTGGATTCAAACCTTATCCATTTAAAAATCCAAAGTAAATGGAAAGAACCTATACAGTCTAAATGTCTAATGTTTAATGCACGTGATTTTGGAAAGAATCAAAGGTAAACTCAACCCATCTAAGCCTATTTTTCAATTATATGGCCGGCATATAACTTTTTTTTTCCCGCTCTGCTCTATTTAAATCTAAGCAAACGTTTCAATCATTTTATAATTTAATTTAATAAATTTATATTTTAAAAATTTAATAAAATTTTAAGCTAATGCAATCCTTTTTTTTTTTTTGCTTAGGCTTAAAATCGATCTTGATGGAGTTACAAAGACATGAAAAAAAAAAAAATAAAACGGTCTTTCTACATTAAAAGTATTTGAAGTTAAAGTTAAAATTTAAAATAAAGACATTTCATTATAACAATAAAATTTTATTATGTACAATTAAAAGTGCAATACTTCACCATCAATCATAAAGAGATCTTTTTATTCCTATAAAGAGATCTTTTTATGGATCTTGTTGCATCTAATAAAAACACATGCATAAGGATCTTGGACAAGGATCGCGTCTATTTTCTACGACACCATTCCAAGCAACAAAGTACCATATCTATTCAGAAAGAAAGATATATTTTTAGAAAGAAAAAAAAAAAAAGTAAAGAAGGAAGATATGGAGAGTCTATTAATTTTCACGCTGGCAGTGGCACTAGGAATTGGTGAGAATTGCAGGATTAGATTTTACCCTATAATTCTAGCAATACATTGGAATATTTTTGGCTGCCAACCAAGGATCTGTTTGAATTGGCTTTAAGGACGTATTTGATTCACTGGATTGAGTTAGATGCTCAATCCAATTTTATGTTTGAAAGAGTAAGATTGGATAAATAAATCATTATTTTACCATGAGCCGTATCATTTCGCCGGTATTCTAAATCAAAAAGTTTAGAATTGTGAATCCCATCACACTATGTGCTTCTGAATCTGGATGGGTTTGCCAATCTTATCCTACCTCAATCTTATTAATAATCTAAATGCGTTTTAAGTGGCTACTAGCCAATAGATATGTGAGATAACATTAGTAATCCAAATGCATCATAAGTGGCTATTAGTCAAAAGCTATGTGAGATAGCTATTAACGAATGACTAATTCAAACAAACTCTAACAAAAGGCATGATTCATTCATTTCTTGAAGAAGGTTACTTGGAGGAATTTTAGTCTAAGGAGATGTTAAGATTTAACCATTAATATCTTTGCTAGGTTATCAATTATCAAGCTAAAGTGCTTCGGCTTCAATCGAGTCAATTTTCACTCAACAAATTTGGATGATATAACCTCCTATCTCGTAGATGGGAAGCGGAGGTTAAATTTTTCCAGGAGTGGGGATTCAATTTTGCGCTCAGTCTATATATTGTGCCATTTGAACTTGCCAATTACTGTGTAGATCCAACGCTAAAATAGATGGAACTCAAACAACTGCATGATTAATGCGGCAACTACTACATATTTATCAACATCTTCACGTAAAAGTATATCTAGCAGCACTTATAAGAAATTTAACATATATAAACCATCATGAAGATAGAGTCACTTGTCAGACATTAGTATTGAACAGAGCTTTCAAGGAAGTAATATTGTGAAATTGCCAAAATTTTAACTCCTTGAAAGAAAAGGATAACGTTGCAACATGGCACCAGCTAACAGCGTTTATTGCTTAAATAAGGTCATCAATACATAATATATGACCTTTTTTTAAAAAAAACAAGCACAACATATAACTTCAATACTAGTGAATAACTAATAGATGTGCACATGGATCTTCAATTGCTTGGACGTATATTTAAAAAATATTTTAAAAAATAATAATCATATCATGTAACACAGCCTATGTGACACTTCCTCTACTCATCATGACTAAAGTGGCCAAGAAGCAATATGGTCCACCACATGTATTTCTCTCAGTGCCATGTGCTTTTACTTACTGTTCGAGAAAAGCAAACACAGTGACACAGTTATCCCACAATCTTTCATAGTACTCTGAGGAACTGATATCTACAGCAAATTTTGCCCTGCAATTAAAATCCAGCGAGCAATTACCACAGAGAGCAGAGAGTCTAATGTTTCCAGCCCTTTGAAAAGCCTTCTTTTGTGTATGGCTCCAAAAAACCGATGAACTGAAAACATGGGAGAACAAATAAAATACAGTCAGAATGACTTCGAGATTGTAGATGCCTTAAAATTTGCAGCAGCATACAGACAGAACGACTTCAAAATTGATCTCTTAGAATTTTAAGCAGCAACTGCTTCACTACAAAAATCTTTGACAAGCCTACTACAGAAGCACTGATGAAGTCTAGCAGGGAAAGATAAGCTGCATTCAAACAGGAGCTCATGCAGTAAATGAAATACTCACTGTTGATCTCAATATTTTCAGGCACAATTTCCCCAACTCAATAAAACGGGGGAAAGAAGTATTACTCAAACCAATTTATCCTGTTTTTGGCAGTCTTTGAATAGTCAGAATTTTCAATATGAGAAATTAAGGCGATGGGTCTGGATGGAATATTCTTACTAGGTCTCTCAAGAGATAATTCATGCATGAGCAATAACAAGAGAAAACTATTGGGCATGTCTCATGAAGGACGTGAAACCAGTTTGAATAGGACTCATTTCCAACTAGTTAAATACCTTGGAACCATCTTTAGACCACCGAGCACCATAGCCTTCACAGGACCGTATCTCAAAGACACAATCATAAGGATGAATCCAGTGGACATTCATCCAACAACAATTGGTTAACAAGCGATTGATGACTTCTAATGCAAGCATGTTCCTTTTCAAATCTGAAAACGCAGCAATTCAACAAGTAACTATTGAAGCAAATATAAAGAGTAAAGAAACATGGCACTTCCACAGCCTTAAAAGAATCTGCATGTACTAAAACAGAGGACGGTCTATAATTGATCCATACCGCTTCCACTGAAATCACCCCACCATCCATCAGTACTCCTGTTGACATGTTTAGCCAATGCCCTTGCCGCATCAGTTAAGGAGCAACCTTTGACCTCCAGCCAAACAAGATAAGAGCACAATCAATGATACATGTCTCAACAAGCACTTGGTAATCTGGAACTATCACACATTGAGAGTAGAGAAGGGACAAGAGTCAACATCCTATGGTGATGGCTCTCTCCTCACTTCACACAAAAAATTCACCAACAATGCATGACCCCAAGTGGGAAAGATGCCTTCCTCCTAATTGCCATTTGGTGGCTTCTGATTCATCCATAATTTTGTTAGAAAATGTGGTGGGCAGCAGTGGCTGCCAACACAACAAATACCTATATTATCTCTGAGGACAAAGTGCATTGCAAAGATACTGATTTGTTAATGATAAAATCATTGGAGTCATTGACAAATAGCAGTTGACTGGTAAATAATCTTCTATACTGGGAAGCCAGATTTTACATTGGGTCGATGAGGATTCATAGAAGATGATATCAGAAATGATCTTGGAGGAGGCAGCACATCTGGAACTGTTCCAGCAGTATAAGTCATACCAAGAAGACTTCCCACACCATCATAACTTAATCCCTGGTACAAAAACAGAAACAACAAAAGATGAAATGACTCCATTCCTGGAGGAATGTGATACGCAATTAAAGAAAGTTGCAGGATAATAAAATTCATCACAAAGATTATGCCATACAAAAGAATATAAAGAATGAATCTATTATTTTATTAATGAGAGATGAAGGAAAAAGTACAATCACTTAGCAGCAATCAAGATTCACTATACAAGCAATGTAGATTTCTTTATTGATCCAGCAGAAAAGCATTTGCTATATCAAGGAGTATATGAGTAAAACTGTTGTCGCTGGTACCAGAATTTTTTTAATAGGATGGGAAGGTGCCATGACTCATCGACACCCCTAGCTGAGGAAGCTCCCTTCTAATTTTAAAGGAAGATCCTGAGATGAATATGTAAGGTTTAACCTCAATTCAAGTACAGCAGAACCTCGGTTTGAACAGTCACAAACAACACACCAATAATGTTTCCTATAATAACTGATAAAGAAAGGGCTTGGCTTCCCAATAGGAACTTCAGCCACCTGTAAGATTCCCAGAATGTGGAGTTGATATAAATGTTGGCAACTATGTGTTGTACCATATAGATGGATTAGCCCATACAACTACTTATGTGACAATGCAGACATCCATGATCCATGTGAGCATGGACTTTGATCTATTTAATCTTCAACTGGCTAGGATTAGAACATTTCAACAAGTGTTATGGTCCTCAAATCTGTCATTTGCCAGAAATGGTTCTACACTTTGCATCTGCCTAATGAAGGGCCAAAATACTAAGCCATGAAGTTCCTTCTGGAAAGGGGCATAATTGGTGCAGATTCTATTAGTTCAGTTAGAGAAAAGGAGCTAGTTTCCTATCTCTAAAATAACAGCAGAACTATTATTTAAATTTAAGGAAACATACATTGCATTTACACAATCTTCCCATACTCACAGAAAGTAGGTTGGCCATAGAAATATATGGCTGAGAAGCAACTTTTGAAACAGAAATGGCTAGGGCACCATTTGATTTTTCCTTCTCTTCTGAATAAAATTTGTGATAGATTTTCACACCTGAAAACACCATACTCCAAGTTAGTGAATTTGCTCAAATAGTGATCCAAATTAATTATGAAAAATGTTTAATAAACGAATGATTTGAATCATTGTTTAATCACCGTCTTATGTTAAAATTTACTAGGTTATGCAAGCACTACTGTACAGTGATACTGATGAAAAAAGCAAAGTAGCTGTGCAGACATCACTAATTGAATTACATGAACACTGCATTCAAAGCTAATTATGATGTCATGATAAGCACGAATACAAGCAGAGGTTAAACAGTGTTTCAAGTTTCAACATATAAGTAAAAAAGTTTGAAAGCACTTACAAGGTCTGTCAGAGGCCTGATTTAGGGTACTAGAATAGACCAGGCAATGCAAATGGCAGTGCTAACATTTAATAGAATCATACAGAATCTATATATTATTCAGAGGAATAACCCTTGAACTGGAATTAAAATGATTAGTCTATTACCTTCTTCGATAGTTTGAACTCCAGGAAGGACTTTAGCAAGAGTCTCTCCTTGCAGCATCTCAGAAAATGTACTGTACCATCTCACATCCTGCAAAGCACCACCACTAGCTATCAAATAAAAATATTGATAAAGAACAATTCAATTAATCAAGATCTTTCTATTCTTTTGTGAGTGATATGCGGGAAAATCATTTATCTGGTTACTAAAGTAGCAAAATACACAAACGAGATTTAAATAACAATTAAATATTTTTACCCATAAATTGCAACATGCGAATGATATTTGTATTATTTTTCCAGATGTAGCAATATTCATTAATACAATAATTAAAGGAAAAAATATATATTGATTTCACCAAATATCGTGGACATAACAACAACTAGTTTTGGGGGGCAGGTGTAAAAATGAAAAGGCTTTTTCTTTTTCTTTTGTGGTAGGGGCAGGTTGTGGGTGGGGGAGTTATACAACTAATGAGGTCCACCAAGCCCCAAATCTTTAACCAACAATACCAGTTGTCACCCTAAGCAAAGTGAACCAGAGATCCATGCCAACTCCAGATCTTGTTGTTCAGCCATATAGTTATTGAATTTACATAGAACCAAACTGTACATGATTTAAGTGGTCAATTTTGCCCCATTCCTCTTTCTTGTATATTTTCTTTTTTTTACTTAATTATTCATCACCCATGAGTCCTTGTTAGTATTACTAACATCCCAATCATTAAAATTATGACCTTATGACAAACAAACTTCTGCAAATACATAAAAGATTTGCTGGTAAATTTGCAGTTTAGATGCATGAAATAGGATGGCATCACCTGAACTTCAAGGATTAGGCATTTGTTGAAGAGAAGTAAAGAACCTGGTGTGATCCTGGCAATTACACATTGGGCAGAAAAACACAACTGCATGAAACATTAACTATAATAATGAAATAAAATCAAACTGCTTTTTGATGAGAGGATAACATGAGAAAGCTAAGTAGCAATAACAGAATCTAATGTTTGTTATTTCCAATTTCTCTGAATGCACAAGATGGGCCATTTCATTACAAATACTCCTACCTGTTTATTACATAATTATTGTTGCAACATTTTTCTTCAATTAATTTCCCATCCATGGTGTCCAATAAGTGACAGTTATAATGCTGAAAGAGCATTAATCATAAAAACATGAGTCAAGCAAAAGTTTTCATCATAAAAGTCATGCTGCTCCTAGCCCTGAAAAGAAAATACTCAATAATTTTGTTATTATAGCCTAAAGCTTCTTCTTGTTACTTCTTTTTTACTAAGGTTGTGAGCCACTTGAGTGAGACTCAGATTTTCTCAGCTCTACTCAGGAGCCAGTTCCATATAACCGCATTTGGCTTTAAGTCAGCTCTTTTGGTTCTCATCTTGCCTTAAGGTCCAGAAATGGATATTAGTCTTAGTTACAGTCAAAGAAGTAATGAGTGTTTTGTGATTCTGTTGCGAAGTATCAGTAATAGATTGGTTAGGGCGTTAGACTTACAGCATCAAGGATTTATTTAAAAAGCTTGTAACTAATATGTTAGATACAATGTTATCAAATTTTAAGTCTTAAGTGATCCATATACACTTTAGCTAGGTTCCATCTTGTATGCTGAAAAAATATGTTTCAAGCTTAGAAGCAGCCCATATATCTAAAATCTGAATGCTGGTTTTAAGTCGGAAAGATTTGAGCATGGGCAGGACCTAAGCTAGTTCAACTCATTGACACCCTTACCTACTGTTTGTCGCTATGTCCTTTACTAATTATGTACACAGGCAAAAAAGAAATCAAGTAGACCTTGAAAATGTATTGCTTATCTCTTTTATCACTTGGATGTTTTAATGCATGAACACATAATTTTAAAAGGAAATGCGAAATTTAAATCAAGCAAATATAAACTTGATATTATAACTGCTACCTAAGCTTTATCATTTTTGGATCAAAGCTTGCTGAAGTCAATAAGCCCAGATAAAAAAGGTGGAGGTTTGATGTTAGGTTCAAATTCACTTTTAAAAAGCATGTCAAACTATAAAACAGATTGAAATTTAATGACAAACAAAGATAAGGAATGCTTAGTGAAAGAATAATGCAAGCCCCAAGTTGCTGGAGCAAGATTTCATAATGAGAATTTGTTTTGATATCAGTGTTATAATTCATCACAATTCATTCCTCAACCAACAATAACAGCAAAGCAACTTTTTTCAAAACTATTACCAAGTGATGGTTAGCTCGTATCTAAACTTGATTCAAAATTATGAACAATAAACCTTATCACTTTGGAATTAAACACTGCAAATCAGTCCCATATATTAAAAAGAATGAAGCACTGCCAAAATCAATCCCAGATCTTATTTAAAAGGTGAACAGTAGTCTTAAAAAACATGCCAAACTATGAAATGGGTTTAAATTTGATATAAAGGCACAAAATGCTTGGCCAATGAGGATTCCTAAAGCTGATCCCAATTATTGGGACAGGATTTGATGGTCACACCTATGGCTTCATCATTTCAGGATCAACTTTATCAGCCCTTAACAAATCATTCCACAATCAGTGCAATTGTCCTTTTACCTTTTTGACCATTTTAACCATATTTCTCTCTTAAGTTTCTTTTACCTTTCGACCATCTTAAGCATAATTCTCTCTTAAGTTCCTATTGTTTTCCAATATGTTGACATAAATATGAGACCTCAACAATGTCAAGTGTGCCTCCTATGATCCGTGTTGTACATGATCACACACTTCAATATTATTTTATCTGCAATGGCAGAGCTTTTACCATTGTGCCTCCTTTTACAAATCTTGGACCACCTGAAATCAATCCTTTAACTTTTAATATTGACTCTGAATGGCATGGGTGTTTTTCAATAATTTATGGAATAAAATATTTTACTAGTTATAATTATGATTTGAATAAGTGATGTGGAGGGTTTCATTGATCAAAGTATATAAAAGTGATAAAAAGGGATAATATAAAAGTGAAGTTAATTTTATGATCTTACCGATTATAATCACCAGTTGCACACCTCCCTTCGACCGTCTTCAGACCAGCTGAAGACATTGTTTAGTTAGAATAGATTTAGAGGGCAAAGCCATTTCAAATCAAGGTCATAACAGCATAAGGATTAACCGAACAAGATCAAAAGAAAGAAAAGGAAAGAAAAGAAAAAAGAAATCACATGCCAATATTAGAATTATCCAAAATATTATACATGTAGAAAATAAATTATTCATAGGTTTAACATGATGGGAACCAAAAGCTGTTCTCTAAGATATCAATATCAAATCAGCCACATCATATCATTTTTCTATTGTACAAGTTACCAGTAAATGTGCTGATGCCCACAATGACATTTGGCCACTTAACTAGTAACTTGTAAGCAAAATCTGACTGTAGTCTGTTACCAAGTACCAACAAATCTACATCATTCCACTGTGCATGCATGTGCAAAAAGACATCCAGATCCATACCATTTATCTGTCAGAAGATAATGGCCAGGCTCATGAATCCATAGGAACAAATTGATTACTTCAATCGTACATGTCAACTATGCCATTTGGATGGATGGACATGCTACTAATCCCTAAAAGCTCCCATAGAAAATATCAGGCACTTAAAAAAGATGACTAAATGTTATTTGTCTCTGTAATGACCCAGCATAGGGGGAGTAAACTCTGTAACACCTATACATTAATTAATTCTGCAGCAACATATCAAACTTTTCATCAGTTGCCTAATGGATCAAGCTGCCATGAGCTTAAACCTTTGAAGTATAGGAAGGCAACTAATATGCAAGCTTAACCAAATTAATTTGTTAAACCAATTTAAAAAGTACTCCAAAGTGCTGAGTGCCTTGCATGGTTAGAATGGTAACCACAAGTTATTTCTTCCATCCACCAAATTCCTAGCAGCCAATAAATTGTCTTTCCACTTCAGACTCATGTTTCTGCAGATGATCATTACACATCGGTATTGACCATATAACGTTTGACAAGTAAAGAATTATATTTTCACCATTCTTAGCTATTACAACAAATTATAATTAGACTTCTCATATGAATTTTGCACCAAGACTTGGATTGTCAACCATAGGTGCTATACCATCAGGGGTGTTTGGACTTGCTGTTACACTATCCAACATAGTATGATAGGACATTTGATTAGTCATTTACATGGAGTTAAATAATCCAACATCAGCACGTGCAGATAGCAACCAATTAATTGGTCACATTTGGTACATATATTTATTTAATGGTATCAAATAAATGTCTGGGACTGTTACATCACCTCCTTCATTTTGTCTTGTATCCTGACCTGCATTAGAATGGAAACTAAACGCCACCTAAGCAAAACTGATTGAGTACCAATTACTTTACCTACCAAAGTAGCTGATGATCACCTTTATAATCCAACAGCATTACATATGTGAAACGTGAAACACTGAAACTTCTTATGGTAAGACAACACCGACAAGCTAAAGCATTTGAAGGTACATAAAATGCAAGATGGCTTAAACAAATACCAATAGCCACTCAGCAAGAGCTCCTCCTAGAGATCAATCAGTGAAAGAACTCCTGCAGTGTCTTAATAAGAAGCATGACATCTTTGTTGTTATTGGGTAATGGGTCAAAAGGCCTTGAATACCCTAATGGGCCTTGAAAGCCCATTACCTTCTGATGTGTGTGAATGAGAAATTATGAGGACATTTAGTTCCACATCGAAAAAATCAAGAAAGAATGGTTCGTTTATATGGAAACCTCTTCCTTTATGCTAAAGTTCCTTAGGCTCACCATAAGTGGAGAGCTTGAGCCTGCGCACGCGCGTGTGCGAAAGACGCAATGGGCGCTTTGTAGGCGCACATTGCACTTCGCACGTGCGCATCATCGTGAGGAGCTTGAGGAGCTTTAAATTTTTCCTTGATCATAAGGATCCGACGATAGAGACTGATCGGGTTAAGATAAGGGGCTAAGATCAATTAACCATTGATCATCGGATCAGGATCGGACTGATCATTGATCGATCGGACAAAGGATCAAAATGCGGTGATCAAATCATGATCGCGATCGCGGCGGTGTCGATCCAACATCTCACACCCATTGGCTGACCAATCAACTGTTGACTGTTGGTGATAGGCGCCCATCCGAGATAAGGCATCGCTCCGATCAGGCCGTTGTGATAAATCAATGTTCCGATCGTGAAAAGGCATATCAAAGCCGTGCAACCACCTATCAGATAACGTGATCATCAGATCACGATGGTGAAATGGCATATCGGGACGTGGATTGCCTTATCTGATCGGCTAATCATCAGATGAATCGGTATATCAAAGGTTTCCTTTGATCAAATCCGATCAATTAATTCAAATTCAAATTAAACCGTAGGGTTGCTTCCAAAGGGCACCTAAAACCTATAAATAGGACCTTAGACCCTTGCATTTCACTCATTCCGAATTGATTCCAAATTCAATTCAATCATTTCCTCTCTTAGGCATTTGCATACTCTTTTTAGGGAAGTATAACTATAGTGCATTAAAAAGAGAAGCATTCTTGGTTCGATATTTTTGCTGAATTGTAGTGCTGCTTTCATCAAAAGAAGACCGTTGTATCCTAGAAGACAATCGTCATACAGACCGTAAGTACCGTTGCAGGACAAAATTATCTTAAGGACATAGAGTGATACTCTAGACTCAGTCTTATCAGTTAGGTAGCCACAATTTGCCCCAACAATCTTAAGAAAATTTCTGAGTTACGGAAGTGCTGCTGCAGATAGCTACAATGACTGCACCCGTTCAAGCTGAGAAACCGGAATTCTCCGGCACTGACTTCAAGAGGTGGCAACAGAAGATGTGTTCTACCTCATAACTCTGAATCTGGTCAGAGTACTAAATGAAGATCCATCAGTCCTGAAGGAAGGGGAGACCGAAAAGCAAGTATTTGTTATGGTGGAGGCATGAAAGCATTCAAACTTTCTTTGCAAGAACTACATCCTAAATGGTCTGAATAATACCCTGTACAATGTGTACAGCAGTATTGCTACTGTCAAGGAGTTATGGACATTCCTGGACAAAAAGTATAAGACAGAGAATGCTGGACATAAGAAGTTTATGGTTGGAAGGTTCTTAGACTATAAAATGATCGACCACAAAACTGTTATAGAGCAAGTTCAATAGCTCCAGCTCATCCTGCATGAGATACATGCAGAGAGAATGCCTCTCAGTGAGTCATTTCAGGTAGCTACCATCATAGAGAAGCTACCACCAATATGGAAAGACTTCAAGAACTACCTGAAGTATAAGCGGAAGGAGATGGAACTTGAAGATCTAATTGTCCGCTTGAGGATTGAGGAAGACAATAAGAGCCAAGACAAGAAGACAGAAGGATAACCTGCTGAGCCTAAGACCAACCTCATAAAAGGAAAGAAGAAACACAAGTTTTCAGGCGAAGGCTTTAAACAGAAGAAGGGCAATTCAAATAAATATAAGTTCAAGGGAAAGTGCTTTGTCTGTGAAAAGCAAGGACACAAATCCAAGGACTGTCATTTCAAGGAGAAAAAAAATAAAGAGGTCAACATTACTAAAACCCTATCCTAAGAAGTATCCAAGATGATGCTGTCAGCTGTTGTGTTTGAAGCAAATATGGTTGATAAAGCTAATGAGTGGTACATCGACACTAGAGCTACCAAACATGCCTGCTCTGATAAGAGTATGTTCTCATCATATACTCCTATAAATGGTAGAAAATTGTTTATGGGTAACTCCGCTACATTCAAGATAGAAGGACTTGGCCACATTGTTTTGAAGATGACATATGGTAAGGAGCTTCTACTAAACGATGTGCTACATGTCCCTGGCATCCGAAAGAATCTTATATCAGGCTCCCTCCTAAGCAAACATGACTTTAGGATGATCTTTGAGTCTAATAAATTCGTACTCACTAAGGAAAGGATATTTATTGGAAGGGATTACTTGAATAATGGATTATTCAAGGTTAATGTAATGACTGTACACAGAAATCTTGAAATGAATAAAGCTTTTTTTTTGCTTATATGATTGACTCTTCTTGTTTATGGCATGATAGATTAGGATATATGAATTTTAATTCATTATAAAAATTAATGAAATTAGAATTATTATCTAATCATGAAATTAATCCACATTACAAGTGTGAAGTGTGTGTTGAAGCTAAGTTAGCAAAAACACTATTTCCTTCAGTAGAAAGAAATACTAAACTCTTGACTTAATTCACAGTGATCTATGTGACTTAAAGTCAGTTCAAACTCAAGGTAAAAAGTATTTTATAACATTTATTGATGATTCAATAAGATACTGCTATGTATATCTACTAAAGTCTAAAAATGAGGCTTTAAAATATTTAAATGTTATAAGAATGAAGTTGAAAATCAACTTGGTAAAAAAATTAAGGCCATAAGGAATGATAAAGGTGGAGAATACGATGCACTTTTTGACGAATTCTGTCAAGAGCATAGCATTATTCATCAAACTACGACTCCTTATTCGTCTTAATCTAATGGAATTACGGAACGCAAAAATCACACATTAAAAAAATGATGAATGCTATGCTGATAAATTCTGATATACCACAGAATTTATGGGGAGAAGATCTTTCAGCAAATCATATTCTTAATAAGATACCTCTTAAGAAGAAGGATATTACTTCATATGAGTTATGGAAAGAAAAGAAGCATTCTTATAATTACTTAAGAGTGTGGGGTTGTCTAACTAAAGTAGCTATTCTGGACCTCAAAAAGGTCAAAATAGGACCTAAAACTGTTGATTGTATTTTATCGGTTATGCACAAAATAGTAGTGCATATCGCTGTATAAATCGGATATATTTGATATTCAAAATAATACAATCATGGAATCAAGGAATGTGTCATTATTTGAAATATATTTTAAGCAAAGAAAAATAGAAAATAAGTTCAAATAAAAGAACTTATGATAATACTATTAGTAGTAATCATCAGAAAAAATATCCTGACGATGAACCCAGACGGAGTAAGAGACCAAAAGTTACAAAGTCTTTTGGTCCTGATTATGTAACTTATATGTTACAAGATGAACCTCAAACATTCAAAGAGGCAATGTCTAATCCAAAAGCACCATTTTGGAAAGAAGCTGTTAATAGTGAAATTGAGTCCATCATGCACAATCATACCTGGAAGTTGGTAGATTTACAATTTGGTATGAAACACTAGGGTGCAAGTGGATTTTTAAGAAAAAGCTAAAGGCTGATGGATCAATTGACAAGTATAAAGCCAGATTAGTGGCTAAGGGCTTCAAACAAAACGAAGGTATAGACTTCTTTGATACCTATTCACCAGTAAGTAGAATAACATCTATAAGAATGTTAAACTCTTTTACAGCCATTAACAATCTTGAAAATCATCAAATGGATGTTAAAACTGCTTTTCTAAATGGTGAATTAGATGAAGAAATATACATAGAACATCCTAAGGAATTTATTGTTCCTGGACAAGAAAAGGTATGTAGACTTATTAAATCCTTATATGGATTAAAACAAGTACCTAAACAATGGCATATAAAATTTGATAATGTCATGTTATCAAATAGATTCAAAATAAATGAATGTGACAAATGCATATATGTCAAAACTCTGCCTGAAGGGTATGTGATAATCTGTTTATATGTAGATGATATGTTAATCATTGGTAATAATACTGAAATGATTAAACAGACAAAGAAAATGTCGATCAAACATTTTGACATGAAAAATATGGGTGTTGCAGATGTTATACTAAGGATTCGAATCACTAGAACATCTGAAGAAATAATATTATCTCAATCTCATTATATTGAGAAAATATTAAATAAGTTTAAAAAGTATGATACTAGCCCGATAAAAATACCTGTAGATGTTAATCTATATATGGCTAAGTATACTAAAGAACCCATATCTCAGTAGGAATATTTAGGTATAATTGGCAGTTTAATGTATATCATGAATTGCGCTCGTTCTAACATAGCATATGCTATCAATAAGTTGAGCAGATTCACAAGTAATCCAGGTCCAAATCATTGGACAGCTCTAATAAGGGTATTAAGATATCTACGATATACCCTAAGTTATGGATTACATTATTTAAGATATCCAGCTGTACTAGAAGGATACAGTGAAGCAAATTGGACATCTAACACAGAAGATACAAAATCCATAAATGGATATGTATTTACCTTAGGAGGAGGTGTTGTGTCATGAAAATCTTCTAAGCAAACATGTATAGCTCGATCTACTATGGAATCTGAATTTATTGCTTTAAAAAAGTCTAGACATATACGTCGTAGACATAATATCATTAAGCAGTTACTTGAAATTGGTGTAATTTTTATTGACTATATTCAGTCAAAGAAAAACCTAGTGGATCCATTGACAAAGGGGTTACCAAGAGATCAAGTAAACTATTTATTGAGGAGAATGGGTTTAAAACCTATAACTGAAAAATCTTCATAATTTACCCAACCTAGCTAACTGAAAATCCCAAGATCTAGGTTCAAAAAGAACAACTAAATTATGAAGAGACTTGCATAGCACTAAAGATGTCCAATCCTACTCATTCCTATGATAATTGGTGCTACCTGCTAAAGGTATAGGATAAGCATTGCTTTTAATGATTCTTATGACATGAAAACCATGTAGGGTATAGCAGGATACTCTTAATAAGAATCACCTATGTGAATGTGAACTGGACCATTTCTATGAGAATTTTAAGGTTTAATTCTCTGAAACACTCATGAAACCAGAAGGTGTTCGGAGCCAAGATGAACACAACCATGAGAACCAAAAGAATGCTCGGGAAGAAGTTACGTGATTGTTATTATTTTGGTTTACACAAAATACTGAAAAGTTCAAGACATCATGTTCACTTTTTAGCAAATAAACTCGATAACAACTCACTAAGGAAGGTTCAAAGCTATAAGCTACCTATCCTGATACAACTTCATCCCACCATACTCTCTTTAGTGTCTGCATATTCATTTGCATTAAAAACCTTTTATGTGGGGGTTTGCCTTTGCTGATCTTCAATGTAAGTCCAATTTTCATTCATATGGAAGATTATTGGGTAATGGGCCAAAAGGCTTTGAATATCCTAATGGGCCTTGAAAGCCCATTACCTCTTTATGAGTGTGAATGAGAAATTGTGAGGATATTTAGTCTCATATCGAAAAAATCAAAAAGGAAGGTTCACTTATATGGGAACCTCTTCCTTTATGCTTAAGTTTCTTAGGCTCACCATAAGTGGAGAGCTTGAGGGTGATGCGCATCACCCCCGCGCTTACGCACGCGCGTGTGCGAAGAGCGTAATGGGTGTTTTGTAGGCGCACTTTACACTTCGCACGTGGCTTTAAATTTTTCTTTGATCATGAGGATTCGACGGTGGAGACTGATCGGGTTAAGATAAGAGGCTAAGATTAATTGACCGTTGATCATCGGATCAGGGTCAAACTGATCATTGATCGATCGGATGAAGGGTCAAGATGCGGTGTTCAAATCACGATGAAGATCGCAGCAGTGTTGATCCGATGGCTCACACACATTGGCTGACCGGTCAACTGTTGACCGTTGGTGATAGGCGTCCATCTGAGATAAGTCATCGCTCCGATCAAGCCGTTGTGATAAGTCAACGTTCCGATCATGAAAAGGTGTATCAAAGCCGTGCAACCACCTATCTGATAACGTGATCATCAGATCACAATGATGAAACGACATATTGGGATGTGGATTATTCGATCAATTAATTCAAATTCAAATTAAACCGTAAGGTTGCTTCTAAAGGGCACCTAAAACCTATAAATAGGACATTAGACCCTTACATTTTACTCATTCCAAATTGATTTCAAATTTAATTCAATTCTTTTCTCTCTTAGGTATTTGTATACTCTCCTTAGGGAAGTATAGCTATAGTGCATTAAAAAGAAAAAAGCATTCTTGGTTCGATATTTTTGATAAATTGTAGTGCTACTTTCATCAAAAGAAGATTGTTATATTCTGGGAGACAATCGTCATACAGACCGTAAGCACCGTTGTGAAACAAAATTATCTTAAGGACATACAGTGAAACTCTATACTCAGTCTTATCAGTTAGGTAGCTACAATCTGCCCCAATAGTTGTAACTAAGTATGCATCAGTTGCAAGAAAAGAAAAGGATTACCTCTCAGCTGTGAGAAGAACGGTTCTTGAACATGGAGCTCAAACTCTACAGCATTAAACATCTGACGAGTGCAATGTCATAAAACGAGAAAAAGAAATCATAATAATAAGCACAAGCATGCACAAGAAGCACACGAGAGCGCGCATATATGGAACTTTGCTTACTTTTAACAATTCTGATCCTTTATCCGAGATTAATTTACTCCATTCGTTCTCTCTCATCTCCAAGGACTCATCAAGTGGAATAGACACCACAGAATTTGTTGTTCTCTGGTAACTTCCAGAATTTATGCAATGCTCTATTGCTCGCGCCAGATGTTTGTACAAAGGATACACTGGAACACCTCCACAGACATTCCCAACATCTTCAAACAAAAACCAGAATATTGGGGGTAGAAGAGGAGCATTAGCCGACAAAACCAACAAAATAAATAAACAAGGAAACGGCAAACAACATGAAGAATTAAAATTTGTAACATGTTCAAGTCGACAGCTCCTATATTAGAAGAAATTCGGATATCAAATAAAACTTATCCTATTTTTTCCATTTTAACATCGTAACTCATGAAATGAGGAAGATTGCCCAAGAAAAGAGACTGAATACAGGCCACTGGGCAAGCGAGAGGGAGGCATCGGCGGATATACCGTTGAGATGGGGATCGGGGGGTTGGGCTCGCCTTGGAGCAGGCGGATGCGGTAGTCCCTGGACAGTAGCACATCACTGCCGTCCAGACCTTCGCCGCCGCTGCCGTCGGCGAGGGTGAAGCGGACGAGCTCCTCTATGACATCGGCCAGGTGGACCGGCGCTGCCTCAGGCGACGGAGACCCCGAGACCTGCATCGCCGTCGGCTCGCCGTCCATTAATGATTAAGCAGACTCTCTTCGACCAGGCAAATCCAAACACTGGACGGGGTGTGTGGTGCCGATCTCGACTTCGCCTCGCTTTCAAACGATTTGCCAGCGCCTTCGGAGACGAGATGGGTGTGGTACGTCGGAGCGGTGGCCTTCGGCGTGAATCCGTGGACGTGGCGTGCTGCGTTCCGATCAAGCCGACCCGACATCTTCGGCTCAGGCGGCTCTTTAATAATTTAATTTGGTTTTAGAGGGCGCACGGCTATCCTTGTGAGTCAAGCCATATAGCTCAGGATATAAAATTTGTTGTAAAATAATAAGATAGGAATCATCAAAATGCTAATTTTACTGTCAAAGGTGAGCTGCAGCAAAAGCAAACCAATCGATCATGATGTTTACTTTTCGATAAATATATCGGATTAGAGGCATACACGAAGCCTAGAGAAAAGCCCAAATATCACATAGAAGGAGATTATGAAGAGAGTAGAGATCCACATCCTGCATGATCTAGCGAACGACCGTAAGAGAAACTTCCTTAATAACCAATCAGCAAGAGCCGAAATGACGAACAACATAAGCAATGTCAGCCCAAACAGCCTGAAGCTCAGCCATAGGGACCGAAATATCAAGTAAACCATGACCACCTGCCATGAGCAACACTCCTTCTGGCCCCCTAATAACAAAACCAGATCCAGCAAGTCGACCCAACACAAAACTATCAAAATTCATTTTGAGATAACCTGAGGGTGGGGGCTCCTAAGAGATAAAGACCGTAGAACGGTACGCTGCCGAAACAGCAGGGGAGTCCCAGTGGCTGGGTCTGTCTGAGTGAATCCGAGTGAATAGCATAATCTAAACAAAAGAACTCCGTAGCGAGGGAGACGACTGAGCGAGTGACCACCTGAGGTGAAATCGTCTCCTCAGTGCAAAGATAATATGGTTTTGGGTCAGCCAAATGTGATGAGCCAGATAAGCAGAAAGGACACCGTGAGGCCGGGGACCTCGCAGAGCAGACAGACGAATGGCACGCAGTAAAGAAAGTTGGGTGGATTCCTCCTTCAGAATCCACGAGATATTCACCAATTCACCGTTAAGCTGGACATGGAGAGAGCTTACGACATATTGAGCTAGGCTTTCCTATGCCGAACTCTTCATGAGTTTGGTTTTGATGACCTCTTTGTTGACTGGATCATGGCATGTGTTCACCGGCCATCCTTCTCTATCATGATTAATGGTTGTCAGACTGACTATTTCCACTCTGCAGTAGGGCTGAGGCAGGGATGTCCTCTTTCCCCTTTCTTATTCATTCTCTTTGCTGATGCTTTATCTTGGGCTCTTGTTCAGGCTCAGCATGGCTCTTCTCTTGCCCCCTATAGTGCGGGCCCCCATGGGCCCTTGTTTTCTCAACTATTATTTGATGATGATTGCATACTACTGGGTAGTGCAACTATCCATAATGCTACCACTTTTGCTACATTAATTCAGTCTTATTGTCGGGCCTCTGGACAGAAAGTTAATCTAAGTAAATCTATGATCTGCTTCAGTCCGAAGACAAATCCTACAATAAGGGGGACTATCACGCAAATTTTGGGTATCTCTATTCAGGCTAATTGGCTATCTTATCTGGGGATACCTATTACGGGCCGACGGCCATGGTGTACTGATTTTAGTGACCTTGAGAGGTGTGTCTACGATCATCTGGATGGGTGGCAGGTCATAGGGTTATCTATGATGGCTAAGATTATCCTTTTGCTCTCGGTGCTTACTTCTCTTCCTCTCTATATTTTATCTAATGCTGCTATCCCGTTGACTTATTTCAAGAGGATTAAGAGATGTTTCCGGGACTTTATTTGGGGCTCGATGCAAGACAGATATGGTATCTACCTACTGGCATGGGACATTGTCTGTACGTCGATCACTGAGAGGAGGCTTGGTGATGTGGGACAACCGACGTGGGATGTATTTCTAATAGAATTAGTAAATATTAAATGAACGATTAAGTGAAATAACACATGCATTCACTCATTGTTTAAGAACTAGAAATTTTATGGAGGGGACTTAGAAGACTAAACAAAGTTTGAATTTAGAATTTAAACAAAGTAATAAAGAAATGGATCGTTGTGGTTAAGAAACCACTCAGATGAGGGCTAAGTAAATCTAATAATTATAGATCTGAAAGGATTTTAAAGAGGGTTATCCCAGCAATTAATAAACTTAAGTAAAATCGATGCACTCAGGGAAGGAACTTGAGGATGACAAGGGATTCCACCATATTGTAAGCTTCTGTACCTTGATTCATGGTGGGAACAACTTGCAACTTTGAAACCATGGAAGCCGGGGATCCTTGATCGGTTGAAAATGGGCTTGAAGCAAAGTGGGGAAAGGAGGATAAAATATGGACGATATAAATAGACACCAGGCCTCACGCCTACCCTCTCACAGAGGACCCATCTAACAAGCATGGGATTTTCTTAAGAAAACTTCATTAATCATCCTCTCTTACGAAAAGCCAGGAGCCCTTTTTATAGACTACCAAGCACTTACACCATATTATCATTAGAGAAAGAAGATCTTGGCCAGCCAAAGGAAGAATGTGGGGCATCTCATGATTTATGGAGGCGTCAATGTGGGCGTCCCATGATTTGTGGAGACAGTTTTCAATATGGACGTCCCTTGATTTGTGGAGGTGGTTTCCAAGAGGAGATGTGCGAAGAGGAGAATATGGGGTGTCAATGTGGGCATCCCATGATTTGTCGAGGCAGTTTCCAATATGGACGTCCCTTGATTTGTGGAGGTGGTTTCCAAGAAGATACGGTTATGTGGACTTTGATTTGATTCAAAATCTTTCTATTCATTGGGCGACCTTCCTTGTTGATGTGGCATGATGATATGGCTTAAATGTTGGTAACTTCATGACCATGCATCCATTCTTCTTGTGCTGAACCAGATCGGGTTTTTGGGCTGGACTCCTTTTGACTCAATTGCAATAAAGAACTTAAACAGGACTCAATCAAACAAATACAGTCAATTGCTCAAATGGAAAATAAATACAGAACTAAAACTTAATTTAATTTTCCATCCATAAAGAATCCAGCTGAAGTTGTTGAAGCCTCTTCCTGAGCCTGGTGTCCACACCAATTCTCTCCGGATGGGAGGAACTCGACCCTGTTGAGTAAGGATTAATCTGTCCATGATATTTCTCTAGTAAGTCTGGTGCAATTTGTTGAAGATCCTCTCGGGTGATCCAGGAGTCCTTGGATTCAGATCAGCCTTGCCAATGAACCAGGTAACGTTAATAGCCTTTATTTCTGGTGGTAATTGCCTGGTCATCCAAAATACGTTTAACTATGTCTCTCCGGTCTGGTGGAATTGCTGGTGGACACTCAGGTAGGGTTTCACTCTCAAAGGCAGGATAAGGCCCAAAAGGGTCACTAGGAATTAATGCTGGTTCTTTGTATTCTTTCAGATCTGAAATATTAAATGTGGAACTAATGCCATAATCTGGTGGTAACTCTAAAACATATGCATTAGGTCCTACTTTCTTTATTACTTTGAAAGGTCCAGCTCCCCGGGCATGTAGTTTCTTCATAGTTCCCATTGGGAACCTTTCAGGTCTAAGTTTAATCATTACAGAGTCCCCTTCATTAAATTCCTTCATTCTTTTACGTGAGTTAGCCATATGTCTATATACTTCATTGCTCATTTGAATCTTTTTACTAATTTCTTTATGCAACTCCTTAATATGCTGTGCATATGACTCGGCGGACTCAGATACTCATGCATGTGATGGTAATGGAATGAGGTCGATAGGTCTTCTAGGTTTATAACCATGGACAATCTCAAATGAGCTTTTCCCAGTAGACCTATTGACTGAACTGTTGTATGCAAACTCAGCACGAGATAATAATAAATCCCAGTTTCTCAGATGTTCTCCTACAAGACACCTCAGTAGGTTGCCTAGACTCCTATTTATGACTTCAGTTTGGCCATCAGTCTGAGGATGGTAGGCAGTGGAGAATTTCAATTTGGTACCTAACAAATGCCATAAGGTTTTCCAAAAGTAGCTAGTGAATTTGACATCCCTATCAGACACTATGGTTTTAGGCAGACCATGTAGCTTTACCACTCCATCTAGAAAAAGTTTGGCGACTCTAGAGGCATCAACGATTTAGGAACAAGGGATGAAGTGAGCCATTTTTGAGAACCTATCGACCACAACAAAGATCGAATCATGTTTCCACTGGGTCTTAGGCAGGCCTAATACAAAATCCATACTAAGGTCCTGCCAGGGACAATCGGATACAGGTAAGGGTGTATGGAGTCCAGTATTTTGCTTCTGCTGCTTGCCAACAGCACAAGTTCGACACCTGGCCACTATCTGGGCAACTTGTCTCTTAAGTCCTGGCCAAAAAATTGGTCTTCAACAGCTAAAATGGTCTTATTTCTACCAAAGTGACCAGCTAAACCTCCCGCATGGGTCTCCCAAACTAGAAAGTCTCTCAAGGAAGTTTTGGGAATACGGAGCTTGTTCTCTTTAAACAGATGACCATATAGAAGGGTATAATCACTATAGTCACTAGATGGTCCTTGACTCAAGGCCTGATAAATTTCACTAAAGTCTGGACAGGTTGCATACTCATCTTTAAGTCTCTCAAATCCAACAACTTCAGTGCTAACTGAATGTAAAAATAAGGTTCTACGACTCAAAGCATCGGCTACCTTATTCTCAGCTCCGTCATGGTGTTTCAGGACAAAAGTGTAGGCTTGGATGTATTCTACCCATTTGGCATGCCTAGGATTCAACTTTTTCTGGGAATTAAGAAATCTAAGGGCCTTGTGATCAGAGAATAGGACAAATTCTTGCGGTAGAAGATAGTGTCTCCAATACTTTAAAGCTTGCACTACCGCATAGAGTTTTTATCATAGGTGGAATATTTAAGCTTAGCATCATTTAATTTTTCACTAAAGAAAGCTATGGGGTGGTTCTCCTGGCTTAAAACTCCGCCTATTCCAACTCCGGATGCATCACAAGCTACCTCGAATACTTTGGTAAAGTCTGGTAACTTCAAAATAGGTGCTTGTGTCATTCTATCTTTTATCTCTAGGAAGGCTCTATTAACTGCTTTGGTCCAATTAAAACTACCCTTCCTAAGAGAATCAGTTATTGGGGCGACAATGGAGCTAAAACCTCGTATGAATCTCCTATAGAAGATGGCTAGACCATGAAAACTACGAATATCATGAACAGTTTTGGGAACATGCCACTCAACTATGGCTTTTATCTTTTCAGGATCAGCTAAAACTCCATCAGGGGTGACAATGAAACCTAGGAAAGTGACTATATGGGTTAAGAGCTCACACTTCTTCAAATTAGCATAGAGATTCTCTTTCCTAAGGGTTGTACATACTTGCCTAAGATGGTCTAAGTGGCTTTCCTTAGTCCTACTGTAAATCAAAATATCATCAAAGTATACTACTACAAATTTTCCTATTAAGGCACGTAGGACTTGGGTCATGATCCTCATAAATGTGCTAGGTGCATTGGATAACCCAAATGGCATCACTACCCATTCAAATAAACCATCCTTAGTCTTAAATGCAATCTTCCACTCATCCCCTGGTCTAATCCTAACCTGGTGATAGCCACTCTTCAAATCAATCTTGGAAAAATATCGTCCAAGCGGGGAATGGGAAACCTATATTTTACTGTAATTTTATTTATGGCACGACTATCGACATACATCCTCCACGTGCCATCCTTTTTAGGTGTTAACAGGGCTGGAACTGCACAATGATTTAAACTTTCCTTAACAAATCCTTTCCTAAGGAGATCCCCTACTTGTCTTTGCAACTCTAGGTGTTCTATAGGGTTCATCCTATAATGTGGAAGGTTTGGTAAGGTTGCTCCTGGGACTAAATCAATGGTGTGTTTGATGTCCCTAAATGGTGGAAGGTGGTCAGGCAGGTCATTTGGAAATACATCCTTAAAGTCCTCTAATAATTCAATTACTTCCTGAGGGTGCTCTTTCTGGGCAGGCTCTTATGTTTCTCTAGCGGTTAAGATTCAAACAGGTGTACCTTTAGTGAGTTCTTTCTTAATCTCCTTTGCAGTTATCAGATTGACTCTAGTCTTTGTTTCCTTTAGGTGGCTCGATCCTCTCTTAACCGTGTCCTTAGGTGGTAAAGGGTTGATTACAAACTTCTTCCCAAGGTGCATGAATGAGTAAGAATTAGATCGGCCAAAAAGGGTTGCGTCATGGTCAAATAACTAGGGTCGACCTAAGATGATACTACTCACTCTCATTGGTAAAACATCACACCACACTTTCTCCTGCTAGGACTGTAATTGGATTTGGACTAGACACTTACTTTTGATAGGAATTGATGTGGAGTCTATCCAATAAACCTTATAGGGGTTTGGATGGGGAGCTGTGGATAAGCCTAAAGTTTTGACAACACTAGTAGATATGGCATTCACATAACTTTCACTATCTATGATTATCTTACACACCTTATCCCCTAACTTGACAAAGGTTTGTAGGATGTTAGTCCTACGCCAATCGTCCTGGGTCTTAGTCTGGGTAAGGATGCATCTAACTACTCCCAAAAGGTTAGGGTCTACAAGATCCTCATCACCTTCATACTCATCTGCCAAATTATCCTCAGCCTGATATACTCTCTCGACACAATCATCTAAGGGTGCTTTGGATTCAAACTCATTTTCCTCTAACCCTTCCATGTACAAAGCTCTATTTGGGCAATTGCTCGCATAATGGCCTATCTAATGACATTTGAAGCAAGCATTCCGGTTTGGGTTTCTCTGAATTTATGGTGCTTTACCCTTATCATCTCTACGAGTCAGAGGTGTACCAGGGTTAGGCCGATTGGGTCGCATCTGACTTGGTCCTGGCTGCTGACTAGGTGCACTAGTTCTAGGGGTTTTTGGTCTGTGATAAATTGGTCCCCTATGAAATCTCTCAGCATCGCATGCTATCTGATAGGCTAGCTCTAAATCTTGAACTTCTCTCATAAACAACTCTTTCTGGATCTCTTCTCTTAATCCGGCTCTGAATCTAGATAAGGTAACTGATTCGAACTCATCGACATTGCATCTCATCACAAATTCATCAAACTTTGCAATGTACTCAGCTACACTCTTTGTTCCTTGGGTCAATCTCTGCCACTGATCTAGAAGTCTTTGGTAGTAGGACATGGGAAGGTACTTCTCTCTAAGTCTACGCTTCATTGCTCTCCAGGTTACTATGGGAACATCACCTCTCTGTCTAATGAATCTCTCGACATTTCCCCAGTATAACCGAGCCTGACAGACTAACCTAAGCTTTACAAATTTGCACTTCCTTTCCTTAGTCATTTTGTACATCTCAAAATACCGATCCATCTCACCCTCCTAATCTACATAAACCTTAGGATCTAGACTTCTATCAAAAGTGGGTGCTTCTAATCTAATATTCCTAAGAGTTTGGTCATACTGGTCCATTTGGTCCTGATTGGGTCTCCTAGGATTTGGATCATAAGTTGGGTCATGGAGTGCTCTCCTAGGATTCGGGTCATGGACTCGATTAAAATTGAGTCTTCTAGGATTTGGCTCAAAGAAAGGTTCTTGATTAGGCATTCTAGGATTGGGTTCAGGAAAAAGGTCTTGGTGTAGAGCTCTTCTAGGATTCATGGGCGTACTTAACTCTGGTTCAGGCTCTAATTTCATTTGGGCCTCCTGGGCTCTTGTAGGAGTACTTGCCTCTAATTGGTCAAGTCTAAAAGTGATATAGGTCATTTGATCAGTTATGCTTTGGGTGGTCTGGGTCAATTGATCAGTCAAATTCTGGTTTAGTCGAGCTATTTGATCATTCAGGGTTTTCATCAAGGTCTCAAAATTTTGGTCCATGGTTATACTTGATTGAGCTTGGATTTGGTAGGGTGTACCTGACCTAGTTGTCATGCAGTGCAATTAGGTACACAAGCCCTTAACTTGATTTATCATGAGATGTATGCAACATTCATATGAATCCTAAAATCATGTGCAGAATTTTTGTGTGTGTTGCAACTCCAAAGTGATGCAGGGAAGTGTTATGTAACATATTCAAAAAATTCAGAAAATTTATAGAACACTCTTAACTCAATAATGATACTCCAGGTGAAAGAAAATTAAATTTAAAATTCGTTTCTTTACTGGGTAGTTCCTGGAACCCAGTCAAGTCAAAAAACAAAACAGAACCTGTCCTCAGACCTTATTTCGGCTGGAAAAAAATTCACAATCCGAAATAATACCTGAGAAAATTCTGAAAAATACTTTGAATTATAAAGAATCTATCAAAACAAAAATCATAAAATTTTGAATTTTCTACACACTGAAACAATTAAATATCAGACCATATACTGCAATATTCAGATAATCCAGCGAGCAAGCAAAACTAAAAATTTCGCCCTAACCAACCATGCTCTGATACCATGATGATGTGGGACAACCGATGTGTAATGTATTTCTAATAGAATTAGTAAAGATTAAATGAACGATTAAGTGAAATAATACGTGCATTCACTCATTGTTTAAGAACTAGAAATTTTATGAAGGGGACTTAGAAGACTAAACAAAGTTTGAATTTAGAATTTAAACAAAGTAATAAAGAAGTGGATCGTTGTGGTTAAGAAACCACTCAGATTAGGGCTAAGTAAATCTAATAATTGCATATCTGAAAGGATTTTAAAGAGGGTTCTCCCAGCAATTAATAAACTTAAGAAAAATTGATGCACTCAGGGAAGGAACTTGAGGATGATAAGGGATTCCACCATATTGTAAGCTTTCATACCTTGATTCATGGTGGGAACAACCTGCAACTTTGGAACCATGGAAGCCGGGGATCCTTGATCGGTTGAAAATGGGCTTGAAGCAAAGTGGAAAAAGGAGGATAAAATATGGACGATATAAATAGACACCAAGCCTCACGCCTACCCTCTCACAGGGGATTCATCTAACAAGCAGGGGATTTTCTCAAGAAAACTTCATTAATCATCATCTTTTACAAAAAGCCAGGAGCCCTTTTTATAGACTACCAAGCACTTACACCATATTATCATTAGAGGAAGAAGATCTCAGCCAGCCAAAAGAAGAATGTGGGGCATCTCATGATTTGTGGAGGCGGTTTCCAATGTGGGCGTCAATATGGGCATCCCATGATTTGTGGAGGTAGTTTTCAATATGGACATCCCTTGATTTATGGAGGTGGTTTTCAAAAGGAGACGTGCGAAGAGGAGAATGTGGGGCGTCAATGTGGGTGTTTCATGATTTGTAGAGGCAGTTTCCAATATGGACGTCCCTTGATTTGTGGAGGTGGTTTCCAAGAAGATACGGTTGTGGGGACTTTGATTTGATTCAAAATCTTTCTATTCATTGGGCGATCTTCCTTGTTGATGTGGCGTGATGATATGGCTTCAATGTTGGTGACTTCATGACCATGCACCCATTCTTCTTGTGCTGAACCAGATTGGGTTTTTGGGCTGGACTCTTTTGACTCAATTGCAATAAAGAACTTAAACATGACTCAATCAAACAAATACAGTCAATTGCTCAAATGGACAATAAATACATGACTAAAACTTAATTTAATTTTTCATCCATAAAGAATCCAGCTGAAGTTGTTGAAGCCTCTTCCTAAGCCTGGTGTCCGCACAACTTGGGATTCAGTCCCTCACAGTTAGGAGGGAGGCTTTGATCGCTAGATATGCAACACAGTTCTTACTTGATCCACACTATATGTGGAGGTCTTTCATGCGTGCCAAATATGGAGACTGGACTCTTTTCAATTTTTCTCAGCCTTTCCGTGGATATTCCTTCTTCTAGAAAGAGGTCTGTCGATATGCTCTAGCCATTCTGAACAACATCTCTTAGATGATTGGTGATGGAGCCTCAGTGAATGTTATTCAGGATATATGGATTGCAGACCTACCCCTGTCTCGGTGGCCTACCTTTGCTAGCACTGACATTCCTTATGGAATGAGAGTCTCTAACTTAATTTCTTAGGATCACTTTGCCTGGCATATCTCCTTGGTGTCCAGTTTCTTCGGTGAGGAGCTCCACCATCGCATACTCTCTATTCCTCTCATTTCGGGTCATAACTCTGACACCAGATTATGGAGGAGATCCTGTATGTCTCGTGTTTCTATTAGAGATCTTATGAAAATTTATAGGCCATAGCCTTGGCAAACGATGGATGCGGCTTGGATCTGGAAGCTTCCCATTCATCGTAGGGTTCGGCTCTTCATTTGGAAGCTTGCGTGGGATTGTCTTCCTACGTGCTCCTGCTTTCTGGGAGGGGCATGTCCATCCAGCCTACATGCCCTTTATGCGATTTAGATGAGAAGACTGCTGACCATGCTATCTTCACATGTATCATAGCAAGACAAATATGATAAATATTGGGTTACCGCTCTTGGACTGATGGTACTGATCCTTGTCTCATCTCCTTTCTGGGCTTCATTCAGCAATATGCGGAAGGGTATCCGTCAGCAAAGTGCTTCGTGGGCTTACATAACGTATCAGGTCTGGTTATCTCATAACCAGCTTGTTTTCACTGCTGAGATTGCTCCCCCCCCCTTACAGGATAGTCAGGACAACCTTATCCTTATCTGCTGAATACATTTTGCATCACACAGTTCTTGATTCTGACAGCCCTGGCCTTTGAGGCTCCCCTGCTGCCTTGGCAGCGCATCGATGCGCGGTCTTCATCTCTTGGGAACCCCCACCTCTAGGTTTGTCAAAATCAACTTTGATGGAAGCGTTCTAGGCAGATGTGCTGGATTAGCTTTCGTGATTCGTGAGTTAAATGGTGCGATGTTGACGGCTGAAGGATTCAGCCTTCTTGATTCCTCTATTCCTCTAACCGAGCTGCTGATATTTCCTATGTTATTCGTAACCTGAGCGTCCGTAGGCTTATTATTGAGGGAGATACTATCACTGTTATTCGCTAACTCCGACAGGACTCCTGCAACCATCTGCCAATCAATCCCTTGATCCGCAACATTCGGTCTATGTTTACAGTGCCCATATTTGGCATATCTATCGAAAAGCTAACTTAACGGCAGACTAGATCACTGCCCGGGTGACCCATCACTCTGATTTTTGAATCTGAAAGCAGGATGATCTATGCCCTCTAGTCCTTATCCAAATATTGTATTTAGATATTTTGGATTTGACTCACCCTAGAGTATTGTATCATCCATCTGTACCAAAAAGAAGAAGAAGAAGAATGAATCCGAGGTTAACCGTGCCTATTCCCCTCACCATCTTGGGAAGATGCTCAAAATTGACATAATTATGATGCTTAATATAGCAGGCAATGAACGAACAACACACACAATTAAAAAGTTAAAAAAAAAACTCTTTAAACGCTCAACCAGCGTTTATCACACTAAAAACTTATTTCCCAATAACTGCAGAAAATCATAGATAATGATGATTTACAAGTGTTCTCCACACCGCTAATGCAACTAACTATAAGCAGAGTGTTATTTCTACCAATCAGTTTAATGAACATTTTTTTTTTATACAACAAAAACATCTAGTAAGATGGCTCTAATATATGTGCCTAGATCAACTCTAAGGTTGCACACCTTGTTTTGCACAGGATTCGAATAAACGTACAGCATGACCAACATAGGGAAGGGGTATGCTATTATATTGCTACTGGGAAAAATGAACCAAATCAGGCCAGTGACTTTATTTGTTCTTGCAACTGATGACATGGGGAGCCCGATGCATGAACATTCACATATCAGATATCATGTTTGCATGGGCATGGTTGTCCTCGGAAGGATAGAGTTGGCCAAGTCCTCATTTATCTGTACCGGAAGCTGTGGCATCTGCTTCATTATCTCAGGCGTATCCTTCAAACTGCAACACAAGTTTGCTCAGGTTTAAAATTGGTTAATTGAAACACACTAAGAGACTACATCAAGTGTAGGAAAAAGATCATGAAAGAAAAACAAAAAACATCCGCCAAATTCTATTTATATCAAGTGTTTCATAATAAGTAATGTGATACTCCAAGGTTCTCTTGGTCAACATAGACGTTATATTCAGATTTCAGTGTATTTTACATTATGTGAGAATCTAATCAAGATTAAGTCTTTTCGACAAATATTTGGATACTTATGGTACAATATAAAATTTCATAAGTTAGTTCAATGACATGGCTGGCTGCATTAGTCTCCCACAAGAAGCAAGAGTACCCTTTCTGGGAGGCGTTTAGCAAGACTATCAAAGTAAAAAGTTCTCCTTTTGCCTGAAGATTTACCTTAGGCTGACTATTTATGATGCACAATGTAGGCATCCAACTTCCTAACACTAGACTGCATTATTTATTTATTTGATCAAGTGGTGAAGCAAAGAATATAGACGGATCAAACAAATGTGTGAGATCCAACACATCTATTGTATGAAGTCAAAGTACAGCGTGCAAAGACTCCTTAGCAGAAGAGTTGACCACATCATGGATGGCCAACAAGCATACAATGTCACCATGAAAAGTGGCACAAATAATCTCATAAATAGGAGGGTTTAGGGGAAAAAAAACTATATATCAAATTAACCTTTTTCTTAAAATATTACAGGAGCGACTACCTGATACATAGAACAAGTACAAGCAATGGTAGCAGAGAGCAGCAAGATGTTACAAGTAGCAAATCGTAAAAGGATGATTTAATTGCTCATTAAATAAATTTTATTCATTTATCTAACAAAATCATCAGGTGCAGTTTGTATGAATATATGCATCTCCCAGACGAGTTTAAAGTTAAGAAACAATTTGTCTAAAAGCGAGAACACATATATAAGCAGTAAATGTATAATTATTAAATTCTTGTTCCACTGAGAATCTGGAACAATAGGAGAAAAATTCAACTACCATGATATTTGATATTAATAACTAAGGAAAACATAGAATACACAATCCACTCCATGAAACTACAGGTGTTACAACCTTATTTCTCAACCTACAAAAAAAATGCTTTGAAATGCAACCTTATTTCTCAACCCACAAAAATGCTTTGAATTATGCATATTAATTTCATGCATGCATGAAATTGCTTTGATCTTTCACAGGATGAAAATGAGAAAAAGATGAAGCACTTGGCAACATACTCTTTCAAGATTCTAGTAATATTGTCCCGTGTTTGGCAGAAAAGATTGATGTTCTCCTGTATCTGCAAGAGAATTCTATACATTAAAACCACCAGCAATAATAAAACCAAAAATATTCTGCATGCCAACATCGTGTTGTGTGAAAGCATCTAGTTAGAAAAATAAATATTTGTTCAGCTAATTGCTGCTACTTGGTCCTTTTTTTTATTTGTTGAGAAAAAAGGTGGAGCATGCTCAACTTATTTTCATGAAGCAAATGGAAGGAAATACAACTAAGAGGGAAAAGAAAAGGGGAAAAGAGGAAGAGGAGAGAAAAGTCATAGCATGTGAAAGCAGTACATCCATGACATATGCTGCTGATCAGCATATATACCTGAAAGTTGACAAGGTTTGCAGAAATTTGATTGAAGACCTGAGCATTATTTTCAAGAAGCTGTCCGGTAGGACCACCAATTGCTGCAAAGAACAAATTAATTGAACTACTCAGCTACCCTATACAAGATAATACCGAAGATCACCTTAAAAATACTGACTGCAAATTAATAAAATTGTTTATTAGGTATTATTAAAAGAACAAGAAAAACACTTCCTTCACAAATGGCATATGCAAACCCCTGCCAGAACACACACGTGCGCGCGCACACACACACAGACAAAAAGAGAGAAGGAAAAGAACACCAGTGCCTTTAAACTTACCTGCACTCCCACAGGATCAAATAAGGCAGAATAGAGATTAGCACAAACTAAGAGCAGTAGTGTATCCAGATCTTCATGTTACAAATTGTTCGTTCTCACATAGCATCTTTACGTATGCTTCTATCACTTTTTTTATTCTTCTAAAACTGAATATCAAAAACAAAGAAGATTCTTCTACCGGTCTTGTTGAACCCAACCCACAACTAGCTTGAACCCAAAAGCAGCACATGAAAGAGAATGCAAACAAATATTTGACTAATATAAAAATCATTGGAACACGGTCATGTTTAATGTCCTTGGGGTTTAAAAATAAATTATATTCTTGCATATGTTACATCCTTACTCTTCTAATAGCCATTACAATAATCAAGAAAAAAATTGCCAGCTTTGGATCTCAATTGCCATGTCCTGAACAAGTGCTTTGGTGGAAGAAGAACAAAAAAAAATTCTATTAAGGCATACTCGTCATGATAAACAGTGAAAACAGCATCTACAGGAAAAGAATATGCAGTTTCTTATCACTATAGAGCACTTAATGCCAATCGTACTTGTGTATTAATAAAGATGATTTGCACTGGGATACCAAGTCTACAAACAATCCGTTCTAAAACAGTTAAACAGATTGAAAAATGCATTACTCCTGATATTCAAGTGTTAATAGAGTCATAAAGAGAAATTTAACTTTGGTATTATGTAGTTTAATTTAGATAGGAAGAATAGCCAAAGCTATGAACTAAACTCCTAGCCAGAGCTTCTCAAAGAAGATAAGATATTGAGTCTAGATTTTTTAGAACAGTAGCTCACCGTAGCAACATAAAGATATTTCATTTAAAGTGTAGCTACTCAAACAGCAATTCTGCTTCTTTCTAATCCGAGCAAACATTTTTTTATATAGGAGACTTTTGTGCACTGGTCTAAGGCAGGCAGGAAGTCAGGTATGGTGTTCATAAAATGCCTCAATGTATTCGTGCCCACAGAACGTCAATAAGTTAGGAAGCACTCATCAATGGCTTAGCCAATGCTAAAACACTGATCTAGTCTGATAGTAAGTGTGGAAGGATGCAACTAGCCTGACAATAACAATATAACTGGTGCAACAATAGTGCAAAATATAAAGGCTTTTGCAGAACAGAAGCATGTCATATGTATATGTGTGTGTGTGTGTAACTAAAAAAGAACAAACCTTTATATGGAATTTCATCATCATCCATAGGAACCATCGGTGGAGCATATGGAGGAACAATAGGACGTGCTGCCAAATTAGCTGATGGTTTTGCTGAAGGATCTGCAAGCCTTTCCTGCAAGTTCAAAGGCCAAATTTTTTCCAAGCATTGACAGAGTGATTTAGATAATCTGGTTTCACAAGGACATAAACAAAAACAAGAGAAAATATGATGCATACAAATTCATACACATACATATGTACATACATATATAAGGAGTTTGGACTAGTCTCTGGTCAACTGGATTTCAAGTTGGATTTGATCAGGTGAAATCGAGACACATAATTTCAGTCATTAGTGGTATGATGCCAATTTGTGACCACCTGACACAGATTACTGATTTCCAAAATATATGATTTTTGGCCTATAGAGAATTTACCAATAGATGATGACACTGAACCATGGTTTGAAGTTTCTGCTGCAATGGATTAGTTTTGCTGAGGCCAGTCTGAAACTGATTGAAATTATTGATTTCTGTCAATTTCTTCAATCAGTCTTGGATGATTTCAGCTAATTTCAACTAGTTTCAGCCAAGTTTCAGCAATTTCAGCCAAAAACTGACTGAAATTGATAATTTATTTTGCTTTTTTGGTTAATAAGTTCAACTATCCATGCATTCTAACATTTTCTAGAATTTATTAATATTATTTAATATCATATCTATCTAAAACTTTAATAATCTTCTTTATGTTATTTTTGGCTAAGTTTTGTAGTTACACTGGGCAAGATATAAATTTAATGTGTATTTTCACTAATTATAAAGCATTGTGTTCCTTTTTTTTTTTTTTTCTTAGTCAAGTGACATTTTCTCTTCTTTCAAAATAAGAAAATATATTCAAATAAAATAGCTAAAGAAGATTGATTTTTATGTAGAAGGATTTTTTTTTGAATTTTGAAAATGGAATATAATGAAATATGCTCAAATAGTTTTTTGCTTTTTTAGATGAATTATTAAAATAAAATGAAATTGAAATATGCTTAGAGAAAAGCTTACTTAAATGTAAAAATTAAAGCAAATGTGAAAAATTATAAAATAGAGAAAATATAGGATAACTATAAAACTTAGAGAAAATATAATATATCTAATGCATTAAGCTTTGAAACAGTTTAGTAACTTAGTTTCGACCTCAAACTATCCAAAGTCACAAATTATAACTCTAAATAATACTAAATACAATAAATAAAATGGAATGACCTTATTGATTTTTTTTTTTTTTAGAATTTCTTTGTTTTTTAACCAAAACTGCAAAGGTTGGAGTGAAACAACCAAAACTAAAACTCTACCTAGATAGTCAAAACTGAAAACCCTGCATCCAAAATTCGGACAATCATTGTTGGACCCCTGTTTTCAGATTTTCCCCAAATCTAGTCATCCGTTCATACGAACGTGCATGCATGCGTGTGCATGTATAAATGTGCACACATGCATGCATGCATATTTCCAAGTTATTTTCTCACAAAAACTTATTCATCACACATTTATTCATCCCAAAATAATTATCAGCAACATAAAAATGGATATATAAATTAAAACCACTTTGTAAGGAGAATTAAAGGGTAAAAACAAGTTAGGTTCCTTTCAATGTTATCGATTAATTAATCAACTTAATCATAGTCTAGTATCTAACAAAGATTCAAAGATCAACGTATCAACGTAAAAGAAAAAGGACCTGAAAATAAATACACAGTAAGGTGCACATGCCTTTCATGATTAATTGACCAGCTTAGATCAGAAACATTTATTTTGGCATTCAATCTAAAAGGGATAATAATTGATGCCCTCATATGATGCATGATCATCTGCCTTAAATACTCCTAAATTCCAACACCTTCTAGATTCCTTTTACGTTAGTTTTTTGCTTTCAATATCAGAAACGAGAGAATAAACCCAATTTATGGAGAAATAGACAAGTGAAATTTATGATAAGATAGCTGAGAAAAATGAGAGAGAGGGACAGATAATTTCAGAAATCCATTAAGAAAATATAAATTAGTAGGGGTCTAATTCATACCAATTAGGATTCTAATGAAGAATCAAACTGAATAGTCGAGATTTGAAGGTCAGCAATCATATCTCTACTTCATACTAATTGGGATCCTAATGAAGAATCAAACTGAATTGTCAAAATTTTAAGGTAAGCAATCATAACTTTGTCCAGGAAAAACAACTACCCTTTCAGTTCTTCATTCTTGCAGGATAGCAGATTCACAACAAGGGATCTTTAATCTCAAACAAAGTAAACAACTTATGAAATACCAACTCAAGTTACAAACGAGTGAAATGTCTAATCAGAAGGCATATTAGGAATATCTAGGTTAAAATAATATCTTAGCTTCCAAGAGATGGAGTAGAAACAATGCTAAACAGAAAAAAAAAAAACAAAATTAAATTGAACTGTCCTAACTGTTTAGGCAGCAAGATAATAATTGGTATCTAGAATACTCAAAAATCAAATAACCTACTCACTACCCAACACCATGATGACAAACATAATACAGTGCATATATTGGCAGAAACCTACCTTTTTATCTTTGCTTTTCTTCGACAAATTATGATCCTCTTTTCTCCTCTTGCCACTTTCCTTTTTCTGTAGGACAAATGAAACTGACTCTAGTTACTAAAGAGATACCAGTTTTGCAGTTAATCATACATAATTATCTGTCCTGATCATGTAAGTTTAGCCTTACAAACTAGAGTGCATATATCATACAACAAATGAGTTCCCATGGGAATTATTCCAATTTTGATTCCACAAAGTCCATATCATGAGAAGTAAAAAACAAATGGTACTAGTATTGTGATAGCATATCATGATTTCAGGAAACAGGACATAACCCATAGACATATGGACAACTTTAAAAGTCGATATAATTCAACAAAATTGAGGAATGTTTTACAATCAGTTCTTGACCAAACATAACACCTGCATTAATAGGAGGCACTCCCAACGAAGGCAAGAGCAGTTGAATTACATTAGCAAGTTTGAAGTTGGGTTGTCACATGTGAGGTTGTCTGTATAAAAATCCATGGAGAATGGACAAGTAGGTAACAAAAAGATAGGTGGCACAAATGCACATAAACATGCACACATCATATGCATAGGCACAAACATACACACATGAAGATGCACACATGGTACAACTTGAGGTTAGAGCAATATAACAGCATCTTGTATGTATTTCTAGCAAATAGTTCACCTTCATATGAGTTAGAAATTTGAGATTTTCAGATTTATGACGAAACAGCAGGTGAATTGGATATTCAAGGGTGAACTAACACATAAAATATTCAAAATAGGACCAAGACGATCGTAATGGCAAGGATGAGGTTATCAACTATAAAACTTACTGTCATCCATCTGCACCGCAAGGCCACATCTCGGACTGTTTTGTCCTGCAGTTGCATGGCAATTTTTGCATAACGAACTACGGTTGGTTCAGATGCATATCTGCAGATGAAAACAATCAGCAAATCAGGAAACTTGCCTTGCTCCAATAAGAAAAGAACAACATAGCAAGGTCAACATAAAACTGAGATAAAGATATTGGCATTGACAATAAAACAGGGCTCTAAGACTCGACTTTATCTATTTCCTCGCTTCTTTAGTTCAAAACAGCTAAAAACATAAACTCGGCATGGAAGTTGAACTTTACACCTTTGCATGGTTTGGAGTTTTGGAGAAAATAAAAAATAAGGAAGATGAATACAAAAAAGGAGATCAGAATGTTGAGATTGTGATCTGCAGAAAAAGTAAGAAGGAGAGAGAAATGGATATATTTAAAGAGGTATAAATTTGCATAGATCAGAAAAAAGAGAAGAGCTAACTGAAAGGATGAGGGTGTGAGCAACCAGGGCTTGTTAAGAAATGGTCTTCATTCTATGTCAAAGGATCTAGAAAGACAAGAAAGTTTGCAGAAGCAGTACAAACATCCTTAAATGGGAAAAAGAAATTATAAAACTGACCCCATAAATGGTTTAATTGATAGTCTGACCAGCCAACCCGGATTAAGGGGAAGTTCCCTTCCACTACTCTTAAAAGCTTGGTCCTCTTGAAGGGAAGGTGCCACACGCCCGCACAAAATCCTTCACATTCGTTGCAATTGTAGGAGGTTGTACAACTAGTAACAACATGCACCAACTAACAATTTGAGCAATATAGCTAAGTTTACAGGAGTCCCTTATAAAAATTTCTTCCATTACCTGCAGAGCACCTTTCCAGAATAGGCCAAAAAAATTAACTCATGGGCCATCACTAAAAACCAATTAGCTCACTGAAAACCAAAACAACGCAAAATAGTCAAACATGTTCATTAAAACCCACCAGAAAAGCACCAAAAGGCACCGACTTACTGGCATAATCCAGAACAAGTAACGATCTACTATTTGACCTCTTTCTTTTTGAGGCATCTCTTGCGATATATCAACCTCATATATCCGTAATTAGAGACAGAGATATCAACCGTGCCACCAAAATCTAACTCAAGTTCCAAACTTTTCACATCTAAACGATTTGCATTCACCCAAATGATTCGAAACGTAGACTTTAATCAGCAATCCAGGCCAAGATCCACATGACGGAAAGCAAAACTAGAATTCTCAAGTACTTTTAGGGTGAAAATTAGAAACCAAAAAAAAAAAAAAAAAACTTATCAGATCCCTGAACGAAGGAATCAAAATCACCAATACTAACTTGTTTAGCCCTTCTTGCAAGATGGCCTGCTCCTCCGCCGACCATTCCATCGACAAGCCCGGGTTATGCTTCAACGCCTGCACCGTTCCCAAACTCCCTCCCGCCGCCGTGCTGCCGTTGCCAGGATTCCCGGCGACGGCTCCTCCACTGGCGCCAGCGCCTCCTCCTCCTCCGCCGGCGGCGGCGGCGGCGGCAGTTTGCAAGGAAGAGGGACCCCCACGGGCCCCATCCTGATTCCCCGGCGGGTTCGCGTTCGCACCCATCTCCCGGATTCTCAGAAACCTCCGCTAATTCCCGACAATTCGAACCTCCTTCCCGCCATAGAAAGGTAGACGAATAGGCGAAGAAGTATAAAGGAAGCGAACGGAAGAGAGGATTCGGCCAATGAGGCGATGGGCTTTTCCCAAATCAAAAGATTTAAAGAAGGGAGAGAGAAAGGGGAAGAAGGACGGCGAAGGGCGTTGAAAGGGAGAGAGATGATTCACTGCTCCCCTTTTCGAGTGCCTCGCCTTCCGCGCTGGGTCCTGACAGAGGGCGGAAATGGCGAGAGAGAGAGAGAGAGGAGGGCTTGGGTCCCTTTCTTCTTCTTCTTCTTCTTTATTTTTATTTTTTTTTTTCTCCCCTTCCTCTCTATCTATCTATCTAGGTTTACTTTAGATATTATAATCATCAAATCCAGTTGATCAATAAATGCTTGGATAAGAGCAGGGTTACGTGTGACACTGAAATTACTAAATTATCCCCCTCCGTTTGATGGTGGGTTTAATTGACGGCATGTAAATAAATCAAGGCGGAGGAGGCTTTTTGGGTTTGCTGAAAGATGCGGTCGCAAGGATAGATTGTCGAAATGTGCGCTGTTTCAAGCGCCCAAATAGAATTAGAGATTGTTACAGAACTAGAGATCGTTTTACTTTCCGGTCTACACGAATTGATCAAACTATAAGGAGAGAACGATGGCCAATTTGACCTGATGAAGCTCCGTGCATTCAATGAGAATGATAGCAAGGTTTCAAGCCCTTGGGATACTAAAATTCGACTTTATATCAAAAGATGAGAATGAGGTTCAGCTCAAAAGTGGTTAGGAGAAAGAATATGCTTAAAGCGGAAGATTTTATTGGGATAGAAAAAAAAAAAAAAAACTACGTAACCAGCAAAAATTCACTGATTAAAATACCATATATAATTTTATTTTAATAAATAATTTAAATAATTTTAAAAAAAATACTGTAACAAATTGCTAACTAGTTAGCCATTCCAACAGTACCATGAAATTTTGTGCATACCTAAAATATATTATAATTAATAAAATTTAGAAATTATTAAATGATACTATTAATATATAGCCCCAATGGATATAAATCTCTTCCCTTTACTATATCGATTTTTTAACGAGATTTTTTGAAAATATATCAAGCGTCATGACTTATAAAATTTTATCGGATGAGGCTTACCGCCGTGACTAATAAATACTTTGCCATGACCCCGTGACTTCAAGGGGAGGATAAAGTAAGACTAAAGATATTGAAAATTCTCTCTTGGGGCAACTCAGCGACAAATAGCCAGTGTTCATATGGCCTTTCATCTCAGTGGCAACTAGCCAGTACGTTAGCAATGGAATGGAATATGTCGCGAGTTGACGCGTGGTTTGAAACGTGGCATGGGTTCTACAACCTAGATTCCTTTATATGACGTCATCATGCTTTCATAATTTAAACATGATTGGTTGGATAAAAATATCTCAGTAAATACAATAACAATTTTTTCTAATCAGTCATTTAATGAATTCAAATTATTTTTTATTGATAAATATTTCAATAAGCAATTTTGCTGTTTAATATCGCTAAGGGCGTTGTTGCCGTGTGGACGCTAGTCTTCTATGCACGGACAAGCATGCTATTTTGGCATCATACTCATAAATCCTGTAGGTCAAATTTCAAAATTAGCAAACTATCATTTAGAATATGGGAATAATAAGTGTTGATATATATATATATATATATATATATATATGCTGCGACCCATGGTCAACTTCAGGATAACACGTTGACACCAGTGCGTCTTTTGGGATACCGGGGAGAGCAAACGTCCGCCAGAGAACATGGCCTGCGGTGCTCTTACGCTATCCCATTCAAAAGATGGGCGTCGCAAGGGTCATGGCTAACGATAGAGGGGTAATTCATACAATTCCATAATCAGATACAGGAATGATCCAATAAGATAAAAAGGTATAGGACCACAAGAGGATCCCTCTTTCGTGCCTTTTTCCTATAAACAGGATCATCCATTCCTCCTCCCTTCCTATTAGAGACCTTATTTTCTTTGGACACCATTATCACCTTCCGCTAGCGTCGAAGGGTACCCTGGCACCCCTCATGCTTCTATATCACCAATTCACCATTCCATCATATGTTCTATTGGTGCACGGGATTACATCATCAGATATCTTCAGTTTTGCTGCCCAATCATTGGTGCACAGGTCCCATCACGGCATCTCAGCACCATCCGATGTCTTCAGTTTTGCTGATCAAAACTTCAAACCGATATTCCGATGAAAGAACTCGCAGAGCCCTACTACTTTACCCCACCACCCTTTCTGTACTACTAGATTCACGGCAATAAATATGAAGGAATAATATTATGGGGACGCAACCATGGTGCCAAAGAATTGATCCATGCCATAATGCATGAGGGGGATCGGTGGTGTGATACACAGTGGAGGTTTTGATGTGAAGCGGCAATCCTCACATGATACGTGATCTTGTGTAAATGCTGAGCCCCGAAGGACTTTCAATATTCAAATTTATCCAGAGAATTTAATGCTTGCCTTATCCTCCTCTTGAAGTCACAGGGTCCATGAGAAAGTATTAGCTCAACCTGTCGATAAGATGCGTAGTTGAAAGAGTTTTCGCCCATGTAATTTTATATATTTAGAATCGAAAGATGACTCAGTAACAAGAGGCATGGGTTGTTTCATAATCACCAAGATTCCCTTGAAGCTTCATTCGTTTAACAGGGATTATTAGAAATGGAAGCTTTCATCAGGTTGTAAAGGCAGCATCATAAGCTGCTTCCAGGTCGCATATAAACCGTGTCCTTCAAATTTCACAAATTTGTGGAAAAACTTGAGTCGCATTAAGTTGATGATCAAACCTCAGCCCTTTGATTGGAAAGCCAAGCTGATAGACTAGCAAGGTCCATCTTTCACATTATTGGGAACCTGAAAGGGTCCATCAGCTAAAGCATTCCAAAAGTTGATTCCATCAAACCAGGCAGCATCCCTAGATCTGAAGAGAAGAGAATCAGGACCACCAACATTCGACCGAAGCTTTGTTCCCTAAAAGCTTCTTCTGAGGCAACTATGTGGAGATTATTCATCTGGAAGGGCCTACATGGTACAGGGATAGCAATGGATTGAAATGCACATCATTTGCTAGCTTAAACCCATTTTTATCTCCGAATAAGATAAGATGGATAAGGAGCAATAAGGTTTTTTGGGGTTTAAAATAGATACTTGTTGCCTTAAGCTGGATAATATTATGACGATGAAGTAACGGGATAAGTTCTACTTCAATGACATCCGCTGGTCCTCGCGCAAACAGCAGTCAAATGTCGACGCCGTCACAGGGACGGGCAAACGAAGGAAGCTCAAAGACGCAAAGTGGTACCGCAGACGTGTCTCCGTCCGGAAGCAGAAACTAGTCCGATCTCCGATGCGGCCCAGCGTCACAGAAAGCGAGACCTGATTCAAATCGTACCTCCCGGCCAAACGAGGTCACTGTTCTCTTTCTAGCATCAATGGCCACGGATACCTCACAACAACCCATAGTCGGACTTCGCCTGCATGGGCGCTCTAATCCACAAAAGCCTGAGAATGAGTCCAGACAACCATGACAGCGAGAACAATGAAGTTTGAAATAAGAAAAATATAGACAAAAAGATCAAGACAGACGGTCGCCAATCCTAGTTTAAGTGGGAACTATCACGCACAAGCATCCAGAAACGAAGCTTGTCCCTAGCTTTCTTCGGAAAACAATCAGGTTGCAACTCAGGTGCAAAGCAAATTAACTCATATATAAAGGCAAGACATTGTCACTGAAACTAAACATCAACCATGTGGGATTTCATCTCGCTGCTTAATTCACAGTATTATGACAGGTATATATTGCCTCTAAGATAAGTCAGTAATTCGGTGGGATTGCAGAAAAGGAAATCATACTGATATTGCAGAAAAGGAAATCATACTAATATTGACTCTATCTATATTTTGCCATATATACCCTTTCCAGGATGCTGTGATCTCCACCATCTAAGTGAGAACCTAAAAAGTTAGCCATCTACTGACATCCTAAAATGGAATACAAAGTATCCTCCTCCCCTTGATTACCTGAAGTAACAGTCCCATCCAACGCAGTTTAAAAAATGGATTTCTTTGAATGAGGAGATTTCAGTCATATACACGACTTGATGCTCCATTCTTCCACTCTCAACCCTCCCAACTTTCCTCCGATAAAAGCACGTTGAGAGAAACTGACGAAAACATGGTTGTCATTTTATTCACCGACAAGCAATATGAGCAGCATCAGCATGGCAGCAGCAACCAAATGAAGTTCTAAGAAAGGTTCCAAATCCGCTAAAGAATGGCAGCTTCCACTTTTCAGCCTTTGTATGCTTTGAAGTATATGGTTAAATCTGACAATTCTGTACAGCTTGACTGAAATCAGGAAGATTTTGTAAGTATTTTCAGGGAGATATTGTGCGCACATATTTCAAAGGATGTGCATTCTGATAAACTCAAACAACATATACTAAGCATTTGCAAAAAATTAGAATTAGCTACCAATTCAATGGAGGGATTGCTGGATTAATTTAGCTATGGAGCACTATTAGTTTCCTCTTTGACAACGATTAAATTTAAAATTGGCATAGTGATAATTAAACTACCGATCACAAAAAGTGTTTTCAATTAAAGCACAATAGGTTCTTGAGAGGTACCATAAGTAGGACTGGGTAATTCACTAGGATCGAAGAAAAGCTGCTTTGGCACTAAGATGATACAGCATTTTTGCTGGCATGTGACAACAATTGTCTCAGAACACTTGAGTGATTGCAATTGACAAGCTTTTTATGATTGAATAAAATAAAAAACTTTACTACAGGCATGCCATCTAAATCATATAATGATCACAAGTAAATTTAAAGTGAGATAATTGCAAGCTCGGTGATAATTTCAGACCATAAAAACAAGGTCACACATGAAAGGTTTAGAATTTAGAAATATCAAGCATCATTACTGTGATGCTAAAGTAACATAATTTATAAACTACCAGACCAACACTACATCCAACAGGTCACAGAGGGGTAAAAAAAGGACTTAGAACCCAGGGATTGGGAAAGAAGTCAACTTGGGAAAACAATATAATCTGCATGTTTGTTGGACTGCGAAAAGAAGTCACTAGCATGCCTAACCGAAAATATGAAAAATGACAATGACACTAACTCACCTTGCAGAGGTCTCCTATTAAAGAAAGGAATGGGTGTATGGCTGAGCTCTTAAAAGCAGCAATGCTTCCTGCTCAAGCTCCAAAAATAATAAATAAGAAATGGCACTATGAACCCAAAAAGTTGGGTAGCAACTTAGGTCGCCAATTTCAAGAGAAGTCCAATAAAACAGTAAAGCTCTCCCCAAGATAGCGCATGTGAGAAGTGCAAGTATTCATTTTCTTCTTATTGATGCTCCAAACTTCCCATGCTCGTTAGCTTCATTAACTGCATCAAACACAAGCTAAGATTTGAAAACAGGATTTTCTAGATGAAAAATGGGATCCAAATAAACAAACAAATTGGACATCCATATCAAATAAATTGAATATTGACTGTAAAGTAATAATACATCATGACAGGCACAACTAAATGATCAACTTGAAGAAGCACAGTTATTTTTTGAAATTCAAAAAAATCTTACCTTGTAACGGTACCTCTTCCTTAGTTTGATAGCCATGCGTATGCATCTTTTGACATTGATTTTCAGCATATTATCATTGAACATCTGTATGAGAGTAGACAAATGGAATTTAAGATAATTATGGCAAACTAAAAAAAGTCTAATGAAAGCCTCCTTGGATGTTGATACAAATATGTCAGCTTTAAGCATATAAAAGAAGCTTACGGACAACTCAATAAATTCAGATGCAGACTACAAATAAATTATCAGACTAATAAAATATCTGGTCCAGGAATAGCTCCAGGATATTCAAATTGTCACTAATAACTAGCCAGGTCAAATATCAATTAGACTAGTTGTAATTAACTAGAATTTGGCAGTGTAATGCATGTGACTGGATCAAGATAGTTTTGATGGATGGATGAAACCATTAATCAAAAAAAGCTTTTGATATCTTTTTATTAATAATGTGCATTGAATATGCATCCTCACCACATATTATACACCGCATACATTTCTCTTTAGATATGGCCAGTCTCATTATGGAAACCATGGGCACAAGTGCATTGATTTACAATCCTTCGATACAAAAATAATGGTAATGTGCATTGAATATGCATCCTGAACGCTTATTCTGCACTCCATGTGTAATACATGTGAGTGAATTAAGATAGTTTTGATGGATGGATGATACCATCAATCAAAAAAGGCTTTTGATTTCTTTTTATTAATAATGTGCATTGAATATGCATCCACACTGTTTATTATGCATTGCATGTGTCTCTCTCTTTAGATATGGCCAGCCTCACTATGGAAACCATGGGCACAAGTACATCGATTTATAATCCTTCCAACAAAAATAATGGTAATGTGCATTGAGTGTGCATCCTCATCGCTTATCATGCACTCCATGTGTTTCTCTTTTTAGATAATGGCCAGTCTCGTTATGGAAATTTTAAGCACACAGATGCATTGATATATAGTCCTTCAATACGAAAATAATGGCAATGGTCGGGCATCCATGGAATCACCTTGAGATTATAGTATAATCATGACAAACTGCTTATACAAAGCCCAATACAGTCTAGAGGCTATGATATCAAGAAAGGTTCCTAAAATAAACTAATTATGGCCCATCCACAGTTTCCTAGCACACAAAATCACCATGATGGATGTGGGACAAAAAACTTATTAGTCAATTCCAATTTATATAGAGGTCCTGGAAATAAAGGAAAAAAAGAAAAACTTGCCTTGATTATATCATCAATTGAGTGAGTTTCTCTCATAATTTTTTGGCGGTTGATGTTGAGGATTGCTGCTACACAGAAAACAGGCAATTCATCATCCCTCTTTCTCATTGATGCTGTACTATGAACCTGCATCTGATCATGTCTTGACCAGAAATTAGCCTTTGTCAGACCACAAAGGGGATGACTCGAAATTGATCTCACCCCATTGCTATAGGGTGCGCCTGCTTTACCATTTCCATGCTGAGGCTGCATGCTTCTAAATTTTCTTTTACCATGATCACTGTGTTCTGCTTTCGTTTCCACACTTGAATTGTTTTGAAGCTGCAGAACCAATGGATCAAGGCAATTTTCTTCCAATTGCTGAGTTACAGCTTCATCAAAATCAGCAGCCCACATCATCTGAGGAAATTAATCAGCAGTCAGATCATATACGACAGCTGAAGAATAGAAAAAGAAATAAAAGTTAGCAAAGAAAGTCCTCATCAGATATCTCACAAGTGTGTTGATAGAAAGAGAATAGAAAAACCTACATTTCAAATCTCTGTGAAATACTCAATTCCTAAACTGGCTTCAATATCTCCAAGCAATAAACCATGAAATCTCAATGTTTACCTTGAACCGTAGATTGGAATTTCTTTTTTTTTTAAAGATAGAGGTGGACTTTTTTTTTTTAATTTGAGTGTCGACTTAGTCCCGAATAGAACAGAGCGGAAGAAGCGGATTCATGTAGCCGACCCCATGTAGTTGGAAAAAGGCTTAGATGAGTTGAGTTGAGGTGGACATTTTTTTAAGCTACCTATCTTTTAGAAACTAATTGTAGCCAGCAGCTGATCAACTAGACTCTCATAACGGAGTTTGCTGCTTCCATCAAGTTATCTTTTAGACTAAAACAAGCCCCTTGTGCCTGCTTTAAGTAATTCCATCATTCTGTCACTGATGTGGTTTATATCATGAGCACTCATGATTAGGCAAACACAATGCTCCTGCAGCAATCCTTCAGTTAAATGCTAGAGACCTTTCCGACATTGTTATCTAAGAATGTATTCAAGTCTGAGATGGACCTCTGTACTTATTTTTTAGGTTTTGCAATAGCCTTCTTCTCCCAAAGGTTCTTGTTGCCACAAGTATACGTCCGATCATACCCTATCTTCTTTTCATATATACTTCTATGTTATATTCTTGTTAGAAATCTATAGCATTCACTCTTGAGTTGGATTATACTTCAGATCCAACCAGAGACTAAAGACTTTTCATTTACCAAACAGTAACCAAAGTTGGGCTTTGCTGCTGCACCAAATGAAGTCACATCAGCAACCTTCCCTCTCTTTTATGTGACCATCACATATTTAGTCCTCTCTGATTATTAATGTTTAAGCTGTACTTAGCCCACTTCACTCATGATCATAGCATATCAAACGGTTCACTTTATTCTCTACTGGTGGAACTCTTAAGGTTTGCCCAAGGCACTCATTTATCATGAGTCCTTCCAAGATAATAACAAACCTCAAGATTTGTACATGATGTGCAGCTCTTCTTCCATGCATATGCCATCTCCATTGTCAATTTTCTTCTCAGGCAACAGTATAAACAAAGTTAGAGTCCTATGACGCAATCCCTCCTATCTTTGTCCCGATGATAAACCTCATTGGTGCCAGAAAGTACATCTCCATCATATCTCATGCTATTAATTTTGGAAAGCTCAATACTCTCCATCATATCACTGTGGCTAAAATTAATAGCAGGTTAAATGTCATATTGCCATCTAACTGGGTACCAAATAAGACATGCAACAGCACATAACTTTTATAATACTCTAAAAATTAAACTAGTAATTATCAGGGTCAATACGCTGTGGCAGACCATCTTTCCCAATTATCTTGACCATAAAAAGAAAGAGCTGAGACAGCTACTAAAGCACCACTAACTAATGCATTCCCTAAAATGACAACATATTTAGGACAAACCTCCCACATGCGGAGAGCCTCATCAAAGGAGAGCTCCCGACGAAAAAGCACCAGCAACATTCGAAAAGCAAATGAAGACTTTCAGCACCAATTAGTGATAGATGATGAAATATTTCAGTATCTGTTAATTGCAAGATCTTCCATAATGCTTGCAACTGCTTCATGACACCAGTTGGCCCTTCCACCTGAAAATTTTCCCGCTAAAGGATACGAAAAAGGATGTGTTAAAGAATGTACATAATTTGACAATAAAAGAGAGGACATATCCAGCACAAATATGATATTACCATTCTTCGTAGAAGCATCTCAAAGCACCAAAAGGCATCTGCATTATTCTCATATAGGACCACAAAGGGAGAAAGCAAATCACTCATACCTGCAATCAGAGACCTCGAATTATAATAAATAGGACTTCAAATTTGTTGAAATGGAAATGGCTGTAATGATCCCAAGGCATACATAACCAACTTGGTTGTGCCCTGCAATGAAATTATATGGCTGGACTATCAAATCAATGATCCACAAAACTCAACCTCAACTAAATTTTCTAACGTATAGACAAAATGTCAAACATGTTGAAGAAATATTTATTCAGATTTATGGTTGAGAATAATCTGAATCACTAGAATTTTGGTCATCATTTGACAAAGAAATATATAAATCGATGCACAGTGTCGATATTCAATTGGAATAACCAGACGTATTTTTGAATGGAGTATAACTAAAATAGTTGATCCCTAGGACGAAGGTTCATAGAACTGGTGTGTACCATCCCCTATCAAGCATTATACCACACCGTAACAGTACCAAACTAATACTTGGAATGGGGGCGTACTGCATGTCGGTATGCCAAACCAAACCCATATTAGGTATTTCAACAATACCAATATGGTACTTGGATGGGGTCTGGAATATGGATAGCAAACCTGGGACCAAGCCATCTTCTTATTAAAATTTAAAGTAAGGTTATATCGAGTCTATCAAGTTTGAGAGAACCATTAACCTAAAGTTAAGAAAGAAACAAAATGCTTGATGTGGAAAGAAAGATTCAAGGGGAAAACCTTGGCAGTATCCAGTGGCTGGATCAATCCATGCATAAACAGCGAGGATATCTGACATTCTAGCCATATTTTTTGAATCTCCAAAAAACTCAAGATGACTATCAGTTCTCACCACATCAACGGCTGCAAAACCATGCATCTTAGCTTTTCAGAGTAATGAAAAATAAAGGAATCTTGATTTCTATTTTTAGGAAATTTGAAGTAAAAATGTTTATAGATTACCAATTCGATGAAGCGTCCAGAGCCACTCAGAAACTCTGTCTTCATTGGCAACCATTCCATTGGAGGTGGTATGATCCACTGTAGCTTCTTTTTGGGCATCTGGAATCGTTAAATTGTTCGCAATGTCCATTCTACATTCCATTCCTTTAGAACCTTCAGCATGATTCAGTGAATCGGATCTAAAAATATCAGTTGTACTGTTGCTTGAATGTAATTGATTATTTGAAGGAGAATTTGATTCCATAATTAGATCCACATTGTTATCAATTTGGAAGCTATGCATGTGCCCATCCTCAAAGCTCAATGTATGCTCATGCTTCTGACTTTCATTCTCATCCCCATCACCTTTCTGGAATAAGTTTGTTACAGGCAGAGGAGGAAAATCAAAATAGTTCTCTATGTCATAATGAGGTTCATGGAAATCACTATCAAAATTTCTTGGGTAACAATTATATCCCTCAGAAGAGGGCAACACATATGATGAGTCATAAGCTGCATCATCTGTGCTCATCCTGCAACTGACTAGCTCAGAAGATTTATTAGAGCTCTTTCTTTCTTGTGGATTGGATGTGTCTGTACAGCCATTATCTAAATCAGAATATGTCTCTAACTTCTTCATGGTATCACAAGAAGCTCTATCATTTTTAGTTTCTGCTTCCCTAATGTCATTGTCTCTTGATAGAGTTCTCATATCCATCACTTTGGAACCAACAACATAAGCAAGGGAACCAGTACCAACACTTGAGTGCATCGATTGGCATTGCCTGATTAAATCCTCATAGCGTTCCCTACATTGAAAAATTATACATTAGGCCACAACCTCGAAGGCCCAACGGTAAGGTCAGTCCAATCCCTGGGGGCATCCAGGTTCAGTGAAAAAAGGAGCATGCTAAACATATTCTACTCAAATTTGAAGGAAATAGATAGACTTCCATTCTTCAGTTATCATTTAGCATCCTTAAAAGCCAGAGAACCAAAGATACATAATTTGCATCCTTGCCACAGTATACATATATTTAAAGATGGATAGCTTGACTAATTGAAGTTGCCAATTGATGGTGATGTCGATCTATTATAACATTACTGCTATAAATATAACTTTTATTTTTATAATAGCAACACCTAGCAGATACAAAATTTGAGAGGTAATTATGTGACAATAAATGCTAAAATGCGAACAATATTATCAGCAACTATATATGTGAGTTAGCACAACAGGGATATTTATATTGCTAAGCTATGTTTCTAAGACTAATTTCGCTAGCATCCATGCCTCCCTCACCAAGCCCAAGGGGGAAAAAGTGTGTATGCACAATTTTCATCCAATCCAGGATGTGATAAGCAGGGGTTGCCCTCAGGTAAAAAGCTTATTGCAGAAGAAAAAACTTCATTATGAATCCTGATCGGCAGCTATGCAGTAGTATTTTCAAGTTCCAACTGACTTATGATTACGTGAAAGGTGTTATGAGTAAATTTTTGAAAACCATAAAAGAAATAAATAAATAAATAATGAAAAACACAAAGGCTGTCTAGATGTGCAGAAAAAAGCAAGGCTGACAAATTGAAATATGCTTAAGGATCATTGCAACACAGAGAGATAAATTGATGGGCGGGGGAAAAAGCTCAGTAAGCTCTACAGACCATAATTCTCCCTCAATGTGGATGCAATTGAGAGAACAACTTTTCAAAGTCTTGGAATTTAACAGATTTACTGTTCCTCTGCATGAATCTCCAACTACATATAGAACAATTTTCTGTCTCTTCTATTAATACTTGCTACAGTGGTTCCAGATTGTGAATGACCCATCAACTCACTTGTAGATAAATAACCAAAAAAGGGAGTTCAACCATGAAAAGGGTACCATTTGTTCCATTTGCAGTCAAAGTGTCAAACAAAAGAAAAGGCTTTCAACCTCCTACTTCAAATAACAAATATATTACACATTCACTCCACCCTAAAGAAGTTGTCACAATTAAACTCAAGGGCTAAATCTCAAGGATTGGTACTCACCATATCGATGGCTGGATGTTAAGATACAATCCTCGATATGAGGGCTATATGAGGGTGGTACAAGTCAATATGCCTTGATGAAATGAGCAAGATAACTTTTCTGCTAAAAAAATATGTAGCTAGTGGCAGAAGAGTAGTATGCCTCGATAGGAGAGCTAATACATCATGATATGCTTCCATATGGGTAATATCACAAGATATGGGTCTGGATCACCCAATACCAATGTGTCCTGACCCCACTGCACCAGCTTATGGCTAGGAGGTAGAGGGCAAGCATATACAAGGTTTCAATCCTTAATTCAACTATACAACCAAATGCTTAAATCATAAAAGGCAAACCACATATAATGTCAACACACCAAAGTCTCCTAATTATCTTAATACTGTATTACTAATGGGACGAAAGAACAGTTACAAGCTTGGTGAGTCCATGTTCCTTTTGAGGAATTGATGAGACCATTTTCACTGTCTGCAAGAGTTCACATAAATCAAACAAATATGTTGTTATGAATGAAAAGAATCATCCAGTACAAAATCATGACATGTGCTCCTTAAAAAATAACTAAAATGTTGACATATCTAAATTCTAGAAGTTTTACTTTCTAAATCATAAATTATCACCTTCATCAATTTAGAATTTTAAAATTTCAAATATGGTCTAACAAAGATGTTGGCATATCTAAATTCTAGAAGTTTTACTTTCAGAATCATAAATTATCACCTTCATCAATTCAGAATTTTAAAATTTCAAATGACCATATTTTAGGAGAAGATAGTGGAAAGCTTGTAAAAGAATGGATAACTGAGAAAAGAAATTCATGAATTTGGAAATAATTTTCCAATTTCATAAATTTAGGGATTTTAAGATTTTCCCAAACAAGATGTAACATGCTCTCATTATAAAGAAAAGGCATTTAAACTTGAAAAATCACGCAAAGCTGCTATATTCTTACATTAGAGGATATTCAAATGTAGTTATGATATTAGCCAAAATTCAAATGACAAAAAGTTTCACACTGATCATACGGATCAGTCAGCACTACCCTGACAGTAAAATATATGAAGGTGTAACAGTTCAGAATTATTCATGCACCTAAACCACAATTATCCATGATTTGGCAATTTAACCTACAGACACATTCCAAGGTAGGACATTTTTTATTATTAACTAGGCAAACACTGCATGTGCAATAGCCAAATAATCACATGCTAATAATACAACTGAAAACAAATATAAAACCTTCGAGCCATCCTCAGTTGCTTCCGGTAGTCTGCAGTGCTACTTAAAGCATAGCAACCTAGAAGGAATTCCCAGACTTCTGCCCGTATTGAAGGATCCACACCCTGCTTAAAATGAAGTGCATACAACTTAGAAATATGCAAATAAATCTTCCATAAGACAAGGGAGATTAAACCGAATAAATGATTGTGGTAAGGTACTTATCAAGAATGATAGCTGATATTGTAATGTATACTTGTCAAGAAGAAAGGCAGTCATCAACTCAACTAGATGAAAATTTTATGTAACTTGATAATACTACGTTAAATTGCATTTTCCTATTCCTTCACGAGGATTTTCACATGCAAAATGAAATTGTTATCAGAGTGTGTTTGAGATCTCAAAAGTTAGAGAGATTGAGGCATGGTCTTAAATCTCATCGGACGGAGCCATCTTGGTTTTTCCGTAGAACAGCACACATTAGCATCTCAGCTCATCTCCATATTTGGGATAGAAATCATCCCGATGCTTGGGACAACAACCGATCCTGGAGCCTATAAGATGTCCCTCCAGGATTCAAATCATGGTTGAAGGATCATATTAAGATAAGAATAATTAATATGAATTAAGAATTATAAACAATCATGAACTATTGGTGTATTTATGGAAACTACTAGCAGGTGCATCAGATGAAATAAAGCTTCAGGACAAAAACACAGAAGATATTCAACACTAAGAGTAATAAGAGCCTAACAAGCAACTTACCCCTAATACAATTAATTTAAGCGCCTTTCGGAAGCCCATACCCTTCCCATCACTATCAAAAATTGTTTGCCACTTTTCTGGCTTGAGCATTTTACTTCCCTGTAACATACAATTCAAAGCAAAAATAAGAAAAGGAAAAGGAGAATGAAGAAGAAAAAAATTATAAACTTGCATGGTGACTCATAATTTCAATTGTACTGGCATCATTCATAAGCAGACATTAATTTGACATAGAGGATTCATTTAAAGACAGTTATTCAACATTAAATAGAATCATCATTACAAAATTCTCTAAAATTTCCAAAAGAAAACCAGATGACAGCATCAAGCTGCAAGTGGCATCAGTAGAGGATTATCTCACACTGTTGCAGCTGAAAGTGAAAGCACACAATCACAAAAGTAATACAATCTCAGTCATCATCAGATTTCATGTTATGGCGAACACATCATAAATTTAACTGCACTTCAACCAACTCAGTCAACATGATATTTCATACACCATAATCTCTAAACTGAGTAGATTGGAGGAAAATAATTCATGTAGCTGATCCTAACTAGTTTAGAACTAAAACTTTATTGTTGTTACTATTGTAAATACATCATAATAACAATGACAATTAACCTTTCCACAAAAGCAAGGTTCACAATATGTCAGTAATAAATGAAAGGTTAAAGTCAAGTAATCCACCCACTATGAACAAAACCTGTAGAAAAAAACATTTGGTGACAAAATTATCCTCATTCATTTTTTTCCAACAGAAACGGGGATGGCAATGAGCCTCAGCCAACTGCCATATGCCTAAGCACAAAATATTTTGTTCCAAGTACAAGCACACCATACCTTGGCCAAGCCCAGCCTAGTTAAAATATTAATATTATTATACTGCCAAAAAAAAAATCTACTATGAAACTCAAACTCCCAAGCATGTTGGTAAGGGCCCATTCAGGATGCCATCCATCTCCATACCATGTGCATGGCACATTTCAATGTCTTATATGTAAATTGCCACTCAAAAACTTGTAGGATCACTAGCCAATGGTGCTACATGGTGGTAGTGAACCAAAGCCTAACTACTCCCCTAGTTCCCTTGCTCTCTCTTCCACCATCTTTCAAACAGCCAAAAACAAACCCAGGGAGAGATTGGCTAATAAGGCGAGGGTTCGGCATTGTTCATTGGAGCAACCGCTAAAAAGAAACCTAAACGGTGTTCTCACTGCCTTGCACGCATCCCCTATCCCTACCGCCCTCAATACTTATCTTTTCCCTCAACTTCCAACTGGCCACCACTCCCCTTAGTTTACTTGTTGTCACACCCACTCTGTATCTTCCCATTCCCCGAAGACCCAAGCCACCACACTAGCTTTGCATTCCACCTTGCCTTCCACAATGTCCCTCCCTACGACAAACACTCAAGATTGAGTCCAGCAACACTCAGGCCCAAACCTTGCCAAGCCTATGATTTTGAATTTGCACCAGCTACATGATACAACCTAGGTTAAAGATCTTAGTACTTTTGCCGATATCAAAGGTTTTCTAATTAAGATTTTTATTTTTAAAAAAAAGTAACGATAAGATTTGACTGCAACAAAGAATGCATTACTAAATCTAAATTAGGGACATTTATGTTTTACAAATTCAGGCATTCTTTAAAATATTTTGTTTCATATTCATAAGTAATGTCATACCTAAGGAAACAAGGCCAAGTGCTTGTGCTTAAAAAAAATATATGCAAAACTCATTGATCATGGCTACTTGCAACCTTTAACAACAGGCTACCTTCAAACAAGATGGAAGGACTTCATTAGATTACTGATTTTTTTTTAAAAAAAAAAGAGTAAAACTATGGATAATTGAATACATCAGATGAAGAACTAGTTTTTTTTTTTTCTTTTCTGGTGGTGGTTGTGTGTGTGTGTGTGTGTGTGTGTGTGTGTGTGTGTGTTGGGAGAGAGAGAGAGAGAGAGAGAGAGGGGGGGGGGGGGGCAGCATGTTGATGGAGGAGGAGTAGGACTCAAGAAGAAAGGTATGAAAAGAAAAAAATGACTCGAAAAAATATAGCTCTTCTAGAGTTTATGAGAAATAGAGAAATATCACCCAAATGTAGAAGAACACTTGACCCAAAAAGAACACCTACAGCTAAAATAATTAGCGCAAGAATCCAAGACTTGCAAGATTGCAACAATCTTGGTTTTAGACCACTAACCTTTTCAAATCGTTTCTCACCCAACTGTAGAAGCACCCTTGACCCAAAAAGAACTCCTACAGCTCAAATAATTAGCATAAGAATCCAAGACTTGCAAGATTGCAACAATCTAGGCTTTAGATGACTAACCTTTTCAAATAGTTTCAATGGCCAAGTCAAGGTCTGCCAATTGAATCATGGGTCAACAACAATTCAGTAGATTCAGGGTTTGAGATGCTAAAACAGCCTTCCACTTCCTCATGTAAAATTCCCTATCTTGTCACTCAGGCCACCCCAATATTATCTCCTTGGCTCCTTCTAATTGGTCTCCTCCCCAATTTGCTTTCTCCCTCAATGAAGTAAAAGGAGAAAAGTTCCAGTGATGGCAGTTTCCTCTCCAACAACCTTGATGGCACATGAGTTGATGCTGGTCGCTAGACAATAGTAAGGTTGGAAACACCTCAAGGCAAAGGGGGAGAAGCCATTGCCGCTAGTTGGATTAAGACTAGCATGCATGCAGACCCCAGGGGTGATTAGGTCACATTGGTCCTCAAGTTGCAAGAAAATCATTATCCATGGATACAATGCCAATAGTTGGTCATCCATGGAGCAATACCAGTGATGATAATCCACCAAGTTATCAATATTGGTGCACTTAGAGGGAAAATTATAAATAAGAAAAGAGGATGCTGTTGTTCCTCCCTTCTTCTGCCACCTTTGATGTTAAGCTCACCACAGTCCCAGACCTCCATAGCTTTGATGATGAGGTTCCATTCTAATCTACCCTAGTGAAACCCTAGGCTGCAAGTGATGTTGCAACATCCAAGGGGATCAAACCATTGCTCACAGAGACAAAAGAAATGAGAGTGGTGGGAGGGTACGGATTGAGAAATAATAAGAAGTTCTAGGATGTCCAGATGGCTAAGCCATGAAACTTAATAGGACTAAATGGATTTTACAATTTCTTGGTTCTGATATGAACCAATCCATAATGGGTTACAAGTGACCTGTCAACTTGGCTAGTCTACTCACCCAGGTTTTAATAACCTGGTCTTGAGCAAAGTTTGATGATATTACATCCAGGCATTATCATGAGAGGCAAGGGATTAGGAATAGAATTTTTTATAAGTCACCAGCATGTTAAAATTTCTGAAATCATATTTCATTATGCCAGATTCTGGCATGTTTAATCGCCATTCATTTAGACTCCACACACATTACTCTTATTAAATTCAATACCATGCCGGTCTCATTTGATGGAATACTTACATTATGACTATCCTAGCCGATAATGCATGATTGGCCAGTTCAATAGTCTGGTTTGGCATCTCATTCATCATACTTCATTAAAAATTGCACCCATGTGTGCCAGTCTAGCAAACACAAGGTGCTCAAATGTTCATTCGGTATTAAACCTCCAAAAGACTGTTTGCTCCATCATATTGATGCATCAAACTTTCAGCACCATTTAATTCCAAAATTGTGGGGCTCCCCTGCCTTATTCTCCTGCTAGTCATCCTTCTATATTGAATATTCAAGCCTCTATGTAATGCAGGTTCAGGTTCATTTGTGACTCCGCTTACCATATATTCTCTAATAATTCCAACATATCTCTTGTTAACTTGAAGAGTCAAAAATTTTGACAAGAACTTCATACGTTGACATATATAGTGACGTAAACTAATGAGTTTATTGACTCAAATGCACCTGGCTGCAAATCACTATATGATCATGATATTAATAGCAGATTGGTACTTGTAATTTCACACCCCATGATCCTTCTTCATTTTGACTTGCTTTCATTGTCTGTCCCTCATACAAAACATACACAGAACAGAAGGCATACTCCTTGACAGCACATAAGAAGTTGTATCAACTAGCTTCCCAATCATCAAGAAGAGCAGTTGCTCCAAAGCTTCAAATTTCTTAAACGAATCAAAATAGATTCCACTCATAAAACAGTGGAGTGCAGATAGCAAAAAACTAGAATCCACATAATGATTCAGTTTAACAGACCTTGGAAGGCGCGTGATGGAGACATGGGTCTCCGATCTCTCTGACCATAGAGCTGACCCGGTGCAGATTAACCGCCAGACGTCCCACACATCCATCGCGACTCCTCCCCGTCAAAAGACATCGCAACTCTTCTCCTCCTTCACCGTCCCTTCCTTCTCACTCCCTGAAGCCCATAAAATCTATTCTTAAACTTCTCTCAAAATCAAGCAAATAGAGCAACTCCCAATCGCTCCTATTGTCGGCCCAATCCGCAAATCAACGAATACACATTCTCCCAATTCCCCCCAACCCGCACACGAATCTGATTCATGTAACCGATCACACAAAGAACATCAAAGAATCTCGTTAATTCGAGAAGAAAACGAATCAATCGATAAATCAAGGGGGAAAAAAGGCGAGAAAAAAAAAACGCAGGAAATCAGAGACCGACAAATCGAATCGGATTTCGTTCGAAAGAGCTCGAAAAGATACGACCGGCGACGGATCGAGCCGACGAATCGGAGAGCGAGAGAGAGGACCTGGGAGCGGAGGAGGATTCGGGAATGGGGGGCATGGAGCGGCGATCGGAGAGCCCCAGCGGCGCTGAAGGATGCGGTGGATTTCGCTTCGGCAGCGCGTTGGAAGTGTTTTTAATTGGGGGTTGGGAGAAGGAAAAATAGTAAATAAATAAACCCCAACAGCACCAGATGACAGCCTTCCTGTCGAGTGTAAAGCCGCCTCCGCTGCCCCAATTTTTTTATTTTCTTTTATTTTTCTCCTGCCGATCTTTCTTGATCTTTTTCGTATTTTTCAGAATGCGAGCCGGTGCGCAGTACGCGCTGCCTGGGCCCACTCCCCCCACGTTCGGCGTGGACCGTTGAATCCATGGACCACCTGCTCGCTCTTGGTGGACCCCATGAAGATAATGCTTTCTTTTTCCTTGACAAAAAAAATTATCGAAACTTTTTTTTGGAATCAGTTATTGTTATTGATTTTTACCCTAAATTTAAATTCAGTCATTTATGTTATTTATCTCTATCTCGTGTATTGACTATGCTATATACTTGCCTTTTCTTACGTTACAAATCTATTCTTTTATAATTGAACTTTTAAAGCTAAAATGTCTTTTGGTACACGTTTTTTTTTTTTCTCTTTAATCATAAATAATGGATGTGTATAAATCTAAATTTAGAAAAACATTTTTTAGATCTTTTTGTCCACATATCCAACTTGGGCCCTATATGCAATCATGCACTTCCATATCAATGTGTAAAGTCTTAACCATTGTTTTTTAATGACTTCTAATGCATGGTCCGTTAGCCAAATTTGTCACTCCATCTTTGCCATGGGTCCTTTAATGCATCATTTTTTATTATCCGATTGGTAGCAACAATTCCTCAGAATTTTATAAGCATTCTTGAATTACTACCGGTCCTCTCCCTTTAAAGAATATTTAGTTACAAATTGCTCGATGATCCACTATTCTTATAATTTATTATTAACTGTATAGAATAACTTTGTTTTGAAGTTTTTGATTTGCAAGCTAATGATCCTTATGTAACCAAATCCATGCTCAATTTGTATTGGTGGACCAACCATAACAACTTCTTCTGAATCATTGAAATTTTAACTTAATTGGTCCCTTATCTCAATGATTTGATCCAAAATAAATCAACGATTTACAATTTTGATGATAAATCAATGGACTAGTCATGACATTTTTTGAGGAAGTTCAGATAAATTTATGGAGAAGTTCCAATGATTATTTAGGTAGTGTTTAAATAGAGGATAAGAGTGGATATCTAGGGGATATTCCTCTTATTCCCAAAAGTCATAACTATAAGGGATAGCTGGGAATAAAGTTAACCAAAGGGATAATCCATGGTTAACCATGGGATATCCCCTCAATTTATTCCTTAGAGAATGCAGGAATAGCTGGTTATCCCTCTAAATAAAAGTAAAAAAAAGTTATCCTATGGATTTACCTTTTTGCATTTGATATGATCAATGGGATAGTCAAGAGATATCCCTAAGATAGCCAGGGGACAAACTCTATCCCATACATTTATCATGATAATTTTTTTTCTATCAAATACTACCTTAGAGTCAATTTAAAGCTTTCCTAGCATTCGTTGAAGCAAATTCCTTGGCCAATTTTGTCAGCTAAAATGGATAAATGGAAAAATAGATAAAATCACACGTTTTAGGTTGATAGAAAGTATGTATATTGGTTTCCCTTTCTCATGCTGATTTATTCTAATTAAGTCATTAATTGTTTTGACTTCATTAGTCGTAGGAGACAATTTGTGAACTAAGTCTTTTCTTGGTCCAGGGTATGGCTAACGTGGATTTGGAACGTACTGCAAGTTGATGCCCACAAAAACTACCGACAAGGTTGAGCCCTCTCCACTCGAGCCATCTGGGTATCTACCTTGACCTATCTCAGGCCCCACTGATTTGTTCATATTCTCACAAATTTCACAGTATTTCTTTGGTATTGCGCTTATACGTTCCTTTATTTGTGCAAAATATTTTTGCTTATTTTCCAAATTCCAAGAGAAGGTAACCTTATATCTTGTAGTAATAACTGTATTACAGATTATCTCAAGAAGGAATGGTTATCTACGTTATCAGATATATGATAATCTTTTTTTGACAAAATTACTTTCTACTTGCCCCTCCCATGCCGACTTCACTGGAACCTTTATAGAAAAGGTCCCGAGCCACACCCTCTATCATCGAGTCGGGAGCGGCCTCATAGTCGTCTCCACACACCGCGAAACTTATTCGGATTAGTAGCCTCTAGCATTCTCACTGGCCACTTCGAATATTATTTATAAATATATTTTTTTAAACATTATCATTTATAAATATAATTTTTTTAAATTAAGTATATAATAATATAATTTTTTAATAAATTTAATTTAGAAGTATTTTGAGAATTTGATATATGATTGATAATCTATTTATTATATTAAACACAGTAATCAATATTACTGTAGCATTATTTGTGTATATCAAACACAATAATCAATATTACTGATAATCTATCAAATAGTAATAATCTATTAAGTAGTAATATATCCTGTAGGCAATCCATATCACTATCTAGATTGCTGATGATTGCATCAAACGAACCTAATGTGAAATCATGTTGTTGAACTTACACTTACATGCTGACTTACAATGCAATTTATTTTATTTGTTTGGAGTAAAGCAATTAAATTACGTGGTAAAAGTCAAGCTGCATTTGTTGACTTTAATTCTTTGTAATCATTTACAAAGAATTAGAGTTTATGGAAGATGCAATAAAATATATCCTATTCACATATTCCCATCTCCTGATGATGGATACGAACCATGTGTGGCTCTTTCTCCCATACCTCTTCCAAGAGATATCTTGAATTTGAAGACTCCCTCTTCTTTTCTAAAGACTTTTCTTTTCCTCCTCTTCTCTTTGCATTTCATTCATCAATGATTCTCTTAATATCTAAGGCATCACATGTGGAGTAAAAGTGCAAATGATGGATTTTCTTTTAAATTACACCATTCATTGATGCTATTTCTATATTTGTTTTCATGCTTCTCTCCCTCCCCCTCCCGTAAGATATGAGATTTTTTTTTTACAAATTAAAAATTTAGGGCTTATACAAATCTAATTTTTTTAATATAATATTCTCTACCTTTGCCATCGATCTTCTTGTTTCATTTTTTCTTAATTAACAATCTTAAAGGTTTACTTTTTCTTTGATTTATTTTTTAAAAAATCATCTATCTTTGTCTTCGTCGATGTGCATTGGGTGTGCCAGACCCAATTTGTTTGGGTTGAAAATTTTGGAGTTCAATCATCTAGCTTTTGGCTTGGACGGTGATGTTGGACATCAAGCGTATCTTATTGCCGAGTAAAAGATACTTCCGACCATCCTATTGCAATGTGGATCTCTTCAAAAGAATCAATGTCTTGGGTATAACCAAACAACGGAGTAATAATATAGCTACATTTTATTATTTTGTTAGATGTAAGTGTTTACATGTGGAAGATGCCATTCAAGATGAAAAATAAAAGCAAGTGCTAAAACCATATGACTTAAAATTTAAATAAAAGTTAATAGAAGGCAAGTGAACTTGAACTTAAGTTATAAGCATATAACACGTATTTTTTCATCTAATATGAAATTAAATTTCAAGTATCATAATCTCTCTTATAATATGTCCTCATCATACGCCACAAGCTAGCCATAATCTACTTTTGAGGCAAATCATTGGTGCTGCAAGTGTTGCCACCAAATCACCTTCCTCGAACGTTGGGTAACGGAGAAGATCCGAAGGACGATGAAGAGGGGTTCAGAAATCTCCTAGTGTCCTTTCCTCGAATGAAAATCCTGCAAGAAAGTCTCTAAGGATCAATTGTTTCGGTGGGGACCCTTCGACGCTCCAGTGAGTGACTTGAAAAATAGTAGTGAAATAAAGACTAAAAGACTCAGTCGAATTGCTTGGAGTTTAAATCCCTTCTCTCGTTATAAGCGAAGGTTTTTATACCTGTTCGAAGATCCCTTTTATCCGCTTTTGAAAAGTTGATGTAACCGAGACGTTACCATCTGGCAGAGGACAGGCGCCAAGGCTGGCAGGGATAGGTCGCAACCACCCCTGAGTTTGCCAGGGGTGGTCCTGCCTGTGAGCCCCTTGTCAGGTATGGTGCCACAAGCGGTAGGTGGGCCTGGTCACGTCAAGCGTAAGCCATAACTGGCAGTGGCCATGCGCGATCATAGGTGGTTGGTGGGCCATGTGGCGGTGACAAAGGTTGGTGGGCCACGTGACGTTGTAGGTGCCGAGGCCGCGGAAGACTCTGGAGCTGAGGCCAAAGGGGGCTCCGAGGTCCGAGGCCGAGGGGGACCTTGAGTCCGAGGTCGAGGGGGATCTTGAGTCCGAGGCCGAGGGGGATGCTGGAGTCCGAGGTCAAGAGGGATGCTGGAGTCGAGGCCGAGGGGGACCCTAGAGTCCGAGGTCGAGGCTCCATCGGTTGCTTAATCCGTTAGCCCTAACATGGCTTGATCAGCCACATGAGATGCCTCCTGCCCCTAAGATGGTGCGGGTCCATTTCCCGCCCGGCGAAATGGGCATAAAATCACCAGATGGCTGATCCTGGTGCGCTACCAGTCATGGAGAGGTGCATATCCTTGGGGGCGGAGACTCTTCAATGCTGGTAGTATGGGGCGTTGTAACGCCACCGCTCCGGTCAACCCTCACCGTCAGATCTGAGGGGATCCTTCTCGAAAAGGGGAAGTCCTTTTGGAACCCACGGAAAGGCAACCATCATTATTGCCATCATTGCGTTAATGTTATCGATGTCCCATCATTGGCTGTAAATCTCGCATTTCGTGCATCGGACGATTGCCGAGGCATCCCCTCCAGTAGCGGTGTGCACATGGCTGGTCAAACTAGGCGGGATGATTTGAAAAAGGGCATAGAAGGAGGGTCGCCCCGGATCTAACTCCTTGCATCCCCGAGACTTTCTTCTTCTTCCCCCCGAGCCTGAACCTCATCCGAGTCTTCCTTCCTCAGACCTTGCTGTTCTCCTTCCTTCGCCCAGGTCAGTCCTCCCAACCTTTCCTTGCCCTTCCTCCATGGCTTCCTCTCCTTCCTGGTCCTCCGCTTCTCCGCCTGAGGATTGTGTCTCCTCCTCGCGACTGCGAGTCTCTCCTTCCCCCATGCCTCTATGGTCCTCGTCCTCCTCTCCTTCCTTCGAGGACCTAGTTCCTCTGTCATAGCGGCGTGTCACCAGCCGAGCCTCTATCAGGGGTCGTCCGGTTGCCACGGGTCCTCCCCCTAGGGTTAGAGGAGAATCCCCGGAAGGGGCTGCCTCCATCGTGACCGCCCAGGAGCTACCAAACCTTAGGGCCCAGTACGAGATTCCGCTAGTGTCTGACTGTTCGTCCGTAGCCCCGACGATAGGGTGACTTTCTCTCGACCTGAGAGAGTCGCCCTATACGAGGTATTCCTTAAGGCGGGCCTCTGCCTGCCTCTCCATCCCTTCATCACCAATATCCTCGATAGGTATTCTTTAGTGTTCATACAGTTGGTCCTGAATTCCATTCGGACCATCTGTGCCTTCCTGGTGCTGTGCCACCTTCAAGGTATAGAGGCTAGGGTTTCCCTATTCCGCACCAGTTGAGCTGGTCCTTTACACCCTCCGTCACCAGTTGAGCTGGTCCTTTACACCCTCCGTCACCAGTCGAGCTGGTGGTTGTTCCAACCCAGGCTCGGCTGAGCCATCAGATTGGGTCTCCCTATACCGTTAAGGGGTGGAAGACCTGATTTTTCTTCACAGACCTGGAGGGGGTGAGACCACACTGGGGGGATCGGGATGTAGGGCCCAACAAGAATCAGTCGGTGGTCCCGAGGGATAAGGAGGCGTTCGACCAACTGTTGACCACCATGGTGTAAGGAAACCAATGCAAGCAGATAGCCTATGCAAGCAGATCTATTTTTTATTTTTATTATTATTATTTTATAAAGCAACAAAATAATGATAAATTTATCAAATCGATTTATCTATCTACCTACATCAGGAACTAACAGATAATAGTGCATGTAAATGATATCAAAAAGTTAGAAAGCAAAACATAAACCATTTTATGTTAATGATTTGATCATTATCAAATAACAGTAAGGTACTTTACCTTTACAAACTGCTGGATAGTTGAAGAGAAGAGCTCCTTAAGCTAGACACGCATATGGCCTCTATAGATAGTTCACACTAGGACTTTTTCCTGATCAAATCATTTGGAGTGCTAGCTCCTTAGGATTCACGAAGGCTGATCTCCTTCTTATCTAGCTCCTTAGGATTCACGAAGGCTGATCTCCTTCTTATCCCTTTGGACAGCAAGACGGTCTTGTAGCTGAAGGAAAACTAGTAGAGGTGGAAGAGGAACCCTTTCCCAAACTACTCTCTACACACATGAAACCTTAATCCTCACAATATCCCACACAAGGTAGAAAACATTTTTCTAAAGTAGAAAACCTCAAAAAAAAACTTCTCTTTCATTACCACCTACAATAACCCTTATAAAGGCTAGCATGAAGGGACGAGGTTTGGAAAGGTGAAAGGATTTATGGAGAATGGGAGAGGTTTGGAAGGTGGAGGGACTTGGGAAGAGGTTTTACATTTTAGGTGGAGGGACTTGAGGAGAGGGTTAAGGTGAAAAAACTTATTTAGCTTTAAGTGTTCCAATTAGTTCTAGGTTTAAATTCTGAATTCCAACGTAATAGGATTAAATCTAAATTCTAAATTCAGACTTAAAAATAATTTCAAATTTAAACTCAAGACTAATTTCAGCAAAAAATTTAAATTTGAATTTAAAATTCAAATTCGAATGCAATAAAAGGAAAGAAAGAGTGCATGATTAAGTCCAATCCAGTTGGATCACAAACCAAAACATATTTGGCTTGACTCAATCATCAATCAGCTTTTAGATCAGGAAAAAAAACCTATGGTGTGTGACCCCATAGGTTCGAACACTAAGCCAGTAGTACCAGAACATTTTAGCACTAATCGAAGTTGTCATCTAGTAATGACACCCGACGTCCGGATAGGTCAAAGCTTACAGAGCAATAATCTAAATCCTCTGGCATATGGTTACCATATAATTCATCCCTTTGACCTCATAATGCTTAGGATGACTTAGGGTTTAACTGCCAACCTTTATCAGCACATCCATAATATGCCTCAACCTTACAAGTTTTGTGACTCCTCACAAGAATTACCCTGGCCAAGGTTTTGCTAAGTTAAGACATAGTGAGATATTTACTCTAAACTATTTGGAGGGATCAATCCCATCTTGATCCACCACTGCCATAAGTACTTGACTATACCCAGATACCTTCCATCACTAGATTAAAAATCTAGGTAGTCCCGCACTAAAGCATAGTGAGTTACTTGTAAGCTACCATGGCGATCTCAGGTTCGAGGGATACTTATATCCATATCCCTTCGCAAGCAACCCTTGGAAGAAGAGAGCTCCACAGGTGGGTCATGTTTAATGAAATATCATACATTTCACAATATGCCATACCAATGTCTCCACACTCCTTGGTCAAGAGGACAATCAACCTATATGACATACATTAACCTATACTTGATACGTTGTCGTCCTATAACAATATATCCTTTGGTTGCAAACAGTTTTAAGAACTACTTGATATATCCTCTCTATATCGAATGCAAGGTAGTTCTAAGGACTCCATCAAACAAGAGCTTTTTATAGAAAAATATAAATGTGATGAACTACCAAAAAATTCTTTTATTTATTATAAAATTCATATACAATTACAATAAGCATAATCGTCTACAGCCTAGACAATTGGCTTTGGGACATATTTCCTAACAACTCCCACTTGGACTAAAGCCAATCAGAACAGAATCTAATTTTCATTTTCCATTTACAATCATTGAACTCTTGAATTCCAACGGCTTTAGTGAATGGGTCGGCTAGGTTTTCCTTTCCATCAATCTTCTGAAGGTCTATGTCACCTCGCTCCATGATTTCTCGCACAAGGTGATAACGGCACAGAATATGTTTGGTGCATTGATGGGACTTCGGCTCTTTGGCTTGAGCAATGGCTTCGGTGTTGTCATAATACACCGAAATAGGACCATCCAGAAAAGGTGTCACTCCCAATTCTCCTAAAAACTTTTGTAACCATACAGCTTCCTTTGCTGCATTCGATGCCACAATATATTCCACCTCGCATACTGAGTCCGCCACAATCTGTTGCTTAGAACTTTTTCAGCAAATCGCTCCTTCATTTAGGGTAAAGATAAACCCTGACACACTCTTACTATCATCCCAATCTAACTGAAAACTAGAGTTAATATACCCCATAAGTTTTAAGTCAGATTCTTCATAAATTAGCCATTGGTCCTTAGTATTTAGCAAATACTTAAGAATAGTCTTCACTACTTTCCAATAAGCTTCACCTGGGTCAGACTGATATATGCTCACTACCCCTAGTGAGTATGCCACGTCTGGTCTAGTACATGTCATGGCGTACATGATAGAATCCACTACCAAAGTATATGGAATCCTACTCGTATGTTCTCTTTCCTCAGGAGCTGTCGCACAATTCTTTTTGGAGAGAGAAATTTCATGGCCTACTGAGAGATAGCCTTTTTGGAATTCTCCATGCTAAAATATTTTAGCACAGTGTCTATGTACGTAGATTGGAATAATCCCAAAAGCCTCCTAGATCTATTTCTATAGATCTTCATACCAAGTATATAAGAGGCTTCACCCAAGTCCTTCATAGAGAATTGAGATGATAACCAAACCTTTATCCCTGTAGTGCTGGGATGTCATTCCCGATTAAGAGAATGTCATCTATATACAACACAAGGAATACAACCACAGAACCATTAGCCCATTTATAAATATAAGGTTCTTCTCTGTTTCTAATGAAACCATACGTCTTAATACATTTATCAAAACGTATGTTCCAGCTTCGAGATGCATGCTTCGGTCCATAGATGGATCTTTGAAGCTTGCACACTTTTGACTCATCTATGGATATGAACCCTTTATGTTGTATCATATACACCTCCTCTTTCAGCTCACCATTAAGGAAAGCTGTTCGGACATTCATTTGCTAGATTTCATAATCAAAGTGTGCTGCTAAAGAAAGCATAATCCGAATGGATTTAAGCATTGCTATAGGAGAAAAATGTCTCGTCATAGTCTATATCATAACGTTGACGATACCCCTTAGCAACAAGACGGGCTTTATAGGTCTCTACCCAGCCATCAACACCTCTTTTCCTTTTGAAAATCCATTTACATCTAATGGGTTTTATCCCCTTAGGTAGATCAACCAAAGTCCATACATTGTTAATTTCCTTGGATTCCATTTCAGATGTCATGGCTTCTAACCATTTATTAGAATCAGACCTCTGCATTGCATCCATATAGGTGATCAGATTCTTATTATTCTCATCGAGTTCAATAGGATCTCCATCTCGGATCAAAAAATTGTAGTATCTATCCAGTTGACGCAGTACCCTACCGAATCTCCTTAATGATTCCTGTATGGGCTTTGGGTTTGATTAGTCAAAACTATTTCTGTGTCATCTCTAAGTGTGCCCATTTTTCTACCTATTGAGCTTCACTAAGTTCAACCTTAGTGGCTCCAGTTCCTTCACTAAGGAACTTCTTTTCTAAAAAGATAGCCCTAAGACTGACGAACAACTTTTGTTCTTCAGGTAAGTAAAAGTAATACTCCTTAGACTCTTTTGGATACCCTACAAATAGGCACCGGTCAGACCTAGGTCCAAGCTTATCTGTTTCCAAATGTCTAACATAAGCCAGGCAGCCCCAAACCCGAAGGTGTGAGAGTATCGGCTTATGCCCAGTCCATATCTCATATGGTGTTTTGTTAACAGACTTACTCAGAACCCTATTTAAAAGGTAACACGCTAACTCTAGAGCATAACCCTAAAAGGAGATTGGCAGAGAAGAAAAGTCCATCATGGACCGAACCATGTCTAACAGGGTTCGATTCCTCCTTTCAGACACTCCATTTAACTGAGGTGTCCCTGGAGATGTCCATTGAGAGAGAATCTCATTCTCCTCAAGATATAACAGAAACTCACTAGAAAGATATTTACCACCTCGATCTGATCGAAGGGTTTTGATAAACTTTCCAGTTTATTTTTCTACTTCATTACGATGTTGTTTGAACATTTCAAACGATTCAGACTTATGTCTCATCAAGAATATATAACCATACCTCGAAAGATTATCTGTAAACATAATAAAATAATTATACCCATCCCTGGCATTGACATTCATAGGTCTGCATACATCGATATGTACCAGACTTAGAATTTCATTGGCACATTCACCTTTTTCACTAAAACATGATTTGGTCATTTTACCTAGAAGACAAGATTCATAGGTTGGTAATGATTCAAAATTATTAACCTCAAGTAGACCTTCTTGTCTCAACCTGGTTATTCTATTCTTGTTAATATGACCTAGCCGGCAGTGCCAAAGTTAAACATTACTAATATCATTTATTCTAGGACGTTTGCTAGATGTATATATTACACTAACAAGTCGTGATAGTCCATATATGCCATTACTCATATATCCATTCATCACAACAAAACCATTCATAATGATTTTGCAAATGTCATTCTTTATTGATAGTTCATAACCAAACATAACCAATTGGCCTACAGAAATGACATTTAAAATGAAAGATGGACAATAATGACATTCATTTAGAACGATTGTACAAGACTCGAAAATAAGTTTGACGATTCCCAACGCTAGGACTGGAACTTGGCTTTCATTTCCCACGTTCAAAAGGCATTATCATATAAATACCTTATTCAGCAATTCCTTACTATTTCCTCTTCTTGGACCTATTGGGTCAAGGGATGCAATATAAAGAGGATAGTTCCTTTTTCAATGACCCTGCTTCTTGCAAAAGAAGCACTCCGCCTTACTCTGATCAGCTTTAACCTTTTTAGCCTAACTGGTCCCAACAGTTTGCACATTCTTCCTTTGATTTTTCTTTTTCCTTTTTTAAAGTGTTGACCCTGAATTGATTTTGATGATTACAAAATAATTAAGTAAAGACTAATTCTATTTATTTAAGCTTGATGCAGGAAAGTACAAATGTTTTACAAATGAGCCTTATCAAGTAAAATCTTATGGGAGTATATTTCTTTTATTTTTATTTGTTATCTGGAAGATAGCTATTTGATCCATTTGTATCCCTAGCCGTTTGAATTTTCATGTGAGTTAGCTAGCTAGCTAGCTTATTCTTCCTTCTACCTAGCTGCCGCATATGTTGAGCTAACTAACATTATCTTTCAGTGGCCTGGCCGAATGGGTCTCCATTTTAGCTAACTGGATAGCTAGCTGGTCCCTTCCTTGGCTAGCTGGTATTCCATTTTAGCTAACTATGAGCCATGCTCTTTTTTAGCTAGCTGGTTAGCTAGCTTGGCCTCCTTTTGGTTAGCTGGAATTCCATTTTAGTTAACTACTTTTTGTATGTTCTCTGTGCTGGCCGAATGCTATGAGATTCAGTTAGCTGACTAGCTAACTCATCCTCCCTCTTAGCTAGCTGGCTTCATTTTTTAGTTAACTATTTTTCTTGTTACGTTGCTTGGCCGAACAGTTCCTATTTTGACTAACTGGCGAGCTAGCTGGGTGCTTCTCTTAGCTAGCTAGCATACCCTGTTAGTTAACTGCTTTACCTTGGAGCTAACTACTTTTCATTGTTAGCTAACTATTTTTTGCAGGTTCCACCAAGCCGTGAGGTTGTCTTTTTGAGTTAGCTAGAGAGCTAACTAACTCTTCCCAAGCCATATGATTTCATGCCCTAGTTAGCTGAAGGGCTAACTAATATTCTCTTGGGCGTGTGGATGCTTTTCTTAGCTAGCTAAGGAGCTAGCTGTCTTGGACGGACGAATTCTTCTTGCCATGAAGTTTTGAACTTAGTTAGCTAAAAAGCTAACTCATCTTCTGTTAATGGCCGACTTCCTTCTCCAAGCCGAGAGCTTCTTTTTCCTAGTTAGCTGTAGAGCTAACTACCTTGTTGTGGCTTCTCTCTTCATGAACGTTAGATGCTTGCTTAGTTAGCTAGAAAGCTAACTACTTTTTGCTTAGTTAGCTAGAGAGCTAATTAATGCTTTTTGAAATGGACTCCTAGCCGTATGACTTTTTGGTTAGCTAGCTAGGAGCTAGCTACTTTTTCCTGGAAAGCATAATAGTCGTGTGCTCTTTGTGGATAGTTAGCTGGAGAGCTAACTATTCTATCCTTTGATACTGATGCTTTTCCCTCTTGCCGTGGAGATTTCAAAATTAGCTAGCTGGTTAGCTAGCTTGTGGCTTTTTCACTTCTTCTTGCCCGAGAGTCTTCAAGCCGTCAGCTACCTGAAATTAATTCCAGTCAGCTACCTCTCTGTTATTTGGGCGTGCTCTCTCTCTCTCACTCTCTCTCTCCTTTTATTGATTTCTATTTTCAGCTATACTAACTTTTGATATCTTGGATTATGGCAGAGATCTTCCTTCCTGGAGTCAGTGCATTCAATGCTTAAGGAAAATAATCTCAACGGTTATCTTTTCTTTCCGTTTTACTTTCCATTTATTTCAAATATATCTAATGGATAATTTTTGATGTTGGAATGCTTTAAATAGCTGGGATTAGAAGAACAAAATGAGGAATCTGAAAGAGAAAAAGAAGAGAAAGAAATCTAAGAAAAAGAGCTTTTATTGCATATTCTTTGGAGTGTTGAAAAGCAAGATTATGTGCATTGAAGTTGACAAATCTTCAAGATCATTCATTGCTCAAAGTCGTCCAGATCCATTAAAGTCCTCAAGCATTCAAAGCTTCAGCTACCTCAGAACTTCTTCATTTATTGCTGAGGATTTGCTACAAAAATTTGTAAAGTATTTCTTGAATATTTGCTCATTGTAGGAGCTACTTGTTCTTATCTATTCTTAACATTATTTTAAAAGGGTTAGAGTTAACCCTTGGTTCTTGTTGGCTTCCTTGTGCCGTTAACAAGATGACTAGCCGGATAAGGCTAGGGATTGGCTTCCTTGTGCCATATAAACAAGAGGACTAGCTGGGTAAGGTTAGGGGTTTGGCTGCCTTGTGCCGTATAAATAAGAGGGCTAGCCGGGGAAGGCTAGAGGTTGTAATCGTTGTAATACGATTGGAGTGAAATTCCCAAAGGTTTTTGGGAAGTGGACGAGGTGCTGAGTTTGGCACCAAACCACTATAAATTCTCTTATGTTTGTGGTTGCTTGATTTTCTGTGATATTGTTTTGTGCATTTCACTACATCGCTGCCAATTAAATCTCAATTAGGGTTAAAGCACATATCTGTGCTAGTTATTAATTTTTTAATAACCCAATTTATCCTCCTCTTGGGTTGCTACATCTGGGCAACATAAAGGGATGACGACCTCCCAAAGAACCTCCCACTAAATTCACCATCCCTTTATTGAGCTGGTGATTTTCTCATAAGTATGCAATAAACCAAGTAGACCATGGTAGTTTACTGCAGGTTTATTCATTCTATAATGATCGAGAAAGTCGAGATAGGAAGGAGGCAGGGAGTTCAGTATCGTATCTTTCCCAAGTTGTTCATGCAAAGGACAACCGAGTTTGCCCAAGCACTCAATCATCTCGATCATGTATAATACATGACAGGGACGGAGGCTCCATCATGCATCTGCATGTTGTATAGATGGCACAAGAGACCTTATACCTCTCAACATCATTTGGTGTCCCAAAGGATTCCTTCAACTTTTGAAGAATTTTCTCTAGTTGGGCTTCCTCAAATTTGTGACTGAATTCGTCGTTCATTGCTGCTAGTATTACGCATTGGACAGTGGTCCAATCAGAGAATCACTTCTGATAAGTATCCTTGACCGAACCCTGAGCATTAGGAGCAAGGAGTTCAGGTGTTGGATCTGTTATCACATAAAGGATCCGTTCATGCTCTAGGATAATATTGAGCCTTCGATACCAACTATCAAAGTTGGGACTCATAAGTTTTTCATTATCAAGCAACGAACGGAGTGACAAGTTGGTAGACATTATCTGAAAGAAAAACTAAAAACCTATTATTGTATATGAATTATTATCCTTAAGACATGAACTTTAGTCTAAAGGCTCTCCCACTATTTTGTTCAGACTGGCAGCCTCTACCTCCAATCCGAGGAATTACTTTTAACCCCTTGGTGGGTATTAGAATCCAATAGACAATACATGAGCCCGACTTTGGCCGGCTCACCCATGCACATCTAAAGGTAGGTTCTTTAACCGATTACTTCTCCAAGTAAATTCTAGTAATTAATTTTGCTCCAGGGTGCACTTCATCGCCTTTAGGCCTCCTATTGAAGGTCCTGGTTAGGTCCAACCATTAACACGATAAAATTCAATGCTTCTAACCAACGAATAGTCAAGCCCGACTTTGGCCGGCTCACTTGACCACCGTTAAGAGAGTCACATTGAGCCATCATATTAGGATTGACAATTCTAATAGCTTGATAAACATTTGACCTTTGGGTATGCCAATGATCACCAAACTATTGAACCCATTACCATCCCATTAATGGAAGGCTAAGACTTAGTTATCCCCATAACTTCATCTTTTTAAGGACCTAATAATTTAGAGGGTTTTACTTTAATATTTAACATATAAAAGAGAACATATGGACCATAATCAAGAATTCTCCCACTAACTTGTAGAATGGTTTTTGAACAATTGATCTATGGGTACCAAAATCAATCATACTGTTCACCTTAGGTGACATGGGCTAACTCGAATCCCTTTTCCAAACTACTCTTTACACACTTGAAACCTTAATCCTCACAATATCCGGTAGAAAATATTTTTCTAAAATAGAAAACCTTCAAAAAAAACTTCTTTTTCATTACCACCTACAATAACCCTTATAAAGGCTAGCATGAAGGGAGGAGGTTTGGAAGGTGAAAAGATTTATGGAGAGTGGGAGAGGTTTAAAAGATGAAGGGACTTGGGGAGAGGTTTTACATTTTAGAAGGTGGAGGGACTTGAGGGGAGGGTTAAAGTAAAAAAAACTTATTTAGCTTTAAGTGTTCCAATTAGTTATAGGTTTAAATTCTGAATTTCAATCGTAACAGAATTAAATCTAAATTTTAAATTCATACTTAAAAAGAATTTCAAATTTAAACTCAAGACTAATTTCAGTAAAAATTTAAATTTAAATTTAAATTTTAAATTCGAATGCAATAAAAGGAAAGAAAGGGTGCATGATTAAGTCCAATCCAATTAGATCCCAAACCAAAACATATTTGGATTGACTCAATCATCGATCAGCATTTAGATATGGAAGAAAACCCCTATAGTGTGTGACCCCATAGGTTCGAATACTAAATCGGTAGTACCAGAACATTTCTAGCACTAGTCAAAGTCGCCATCTAGCAATGACACCCGACGTCCGGATAGGTCGAAGATTACAAAGCAATAATCTAAATCCTCTGGCATATGGTTACCATGTAATTCATCCCTTTGACCTCATAATGCTCAGGATGACTTAGGGTGCCAACCCTTTATCAGTACATCCATAATATGCCTCAACCTTACAAGTTCTGTGACTACTCAAAAGAATTACCCTGGCCAAGGTTTTGCTAAGTTGAGACATAGTGAGATATTTATTCTAAACTATTTGGAGGGGTCAATCCCATCTTGATCCGCCACTACTCCATAAGTACTTGATTGTACCCAGATACCTTCCATCACTAGATTAAAAACCTAGGTAGTCCCGCGTTAAAGCACAGTGAGTTGCTTGTAAGCTACCATGGCGATCTTAGGTTCGAGGGATACTTATATCCATATCCCTTCGCGAGCAACCCTTGGCAGAAGGGAACTCCGCAGGTGGGTCACATTTAATGAAATGTCATACATTTCACAGTATGCCATACCAATGTCTCTACACTCCTTAGTCAAGAGGACAACCAACCTATATGACATACATCAACCTATACTTGATACATTGTCGTCCTATAACAGTGTATCCTTTGGTTGCAAATAGTTTTAAAAACTACTCGATATATCTTCTCTATATTGAATGCAAGGTAGTTCTAAGGACTCCATCACATAAGAGCTTTTTACAGAAAAATGTAAATATGATGAACTGCCAAAAATTACTTTTATTTATTATAAAGTTCTTATACAATTACAATAAGCATAACCATCTATAGCCTAAACGATTGGCTTTGGGACACATTTTCCAACACGTGGTCCCTCACTACCACGAGCTCTTGTTGGAGGAAAATCTCCGACTCGCGGGCATTATCCCGAGCGGTTGTGAGCGGCTACGAAGATCTCCTTCCTTTTCCTTCTTCTCTCTTTTTCTCTTTCCTTTTTTTTTTTTGATCAGCTTTGACTTGTGCAGATATGAGGCTACCAACTGAAACCTTGATAAGGGTGATTGCGAAGAGGCAGAGGATTGCTGACAAGGCAACGGGGTCGAGGAAGAGACCTCAGTCTCAGTCCCCTGCTCCTTCCTCTGACAAATAGTAGGCAGACGAGGAGGTCGCCCCGCCGATCGCCCCACCAGCCGTCCCGCTGACAACTCTGCCAACTGATCCGCCGATAGACCTTACCGTCGACATGCCCCCGAAGGAGCCTAGGGCCGCGGCGGTCCACCAGAGTGTGGAGCCAACCCAACCTGCCACCGCGCTAGCTCTAGGAGAGGGCCTGCCAGCGAGCGGGAATGCCTCGGTAGTGGCTGAGGCAGCCATAGGGGACGTGTTGACCCAATTATTGATTTTGATGATTAACAAAAGACATGAGTATATTCACTATGTTTCTGATAGATTTAATAAATGTTTCAGGGATTAAAAATGTTTAATCAATCAAAAGGAATAAAGGAATAAGTTTTGAATCAAATTTTAAAGGAATTTTTTAAAGTTCAGAACTTAGAGTCGACACCCAAATAGTCAGGAGCCGACCCCAAGGCATATTAGAAGATTTCTGGATTTTTGGCACGGTTCGGAGTCAACACCCAGAGTTTTGGAGCTGACTCCTAGAATTCGGGAGCCAACACATGAGAGTTCGGGAGCCGACATCTGAGTTTCTGGAGCCGACTCTAACCTGAAAACAGAGAACGTATTTTTATGGACATTTCTGGAGCCGACACTCTTGGATTCCGAGCCGACTCTCGAAAGCGTCGAGCCGACACTTAACTTTCTCAGAGCCGACTTCTCAATAACTTTTTATTTGCTATTTTTGGACACCCGATCTGGAGCCGACACCTGAAAAGTTGGAGCCGACTTCAACCTATCAGGAACGGATTTTTAATTATCAGAATAGACTCCAATGGTAATATTTTTCCACCTAATCTCTAACGGCTATTTTTCTTTGTGTAGAAATGTCCAAGCATCTCATAACGGCTATATTTTTTACCTAAACTTGGATTAAGAGATCTATAAAAAGGGGGAACCGTCCATTTGAGGAAAAGAAGAAAAGAGAGACTAGAGATTGAAAAAATCCGAAAAATCTTGAGAAAGAAATCAAAGAGGAAAGACTCAGAGCTCAAATCCATTAATCCCAGAAAGTTCAAAGACAGAAAGTTCAAAGAGAAATCCACAAGCTTCTCAAGATCAAATCAAGGAGATTTCCAATGTTAGAAGAAAGAAAGCAAAAGCCCCAAATCCTCAACTTCTCAACTGCAACTTTCAGTGAAGAATCTGAGCTGAGGCCCTGATTCAATCTTTCAAAGGAGAAGAAGAAAAAAAAAAAGAAGAAAAGCTTGCTTTCAAAACGCTTCTATCAGGCTTTCCTATCCTTGTTTATTTATTTGCATATTTGCTCATTTAAGGAGCTGTTTTGTATTCTAAACTCTATTTTCCATTTGTGTTTGCTAATTCAATCAGGGGATTGAAATAGTGGAGGTAGTATATCTCGGGACAAGCTAAGGATAGCTTGTGGTTGGGTTTTGTGCTGGTAAGCCCGGTAAAACCAGCTGGTTCGTTGTGATCCCGGAAAAACAATAAGTTTTGAGTTGTGAGCTTGTAAAACAACTCGGCTGTAATCAAGTGGATTATAGTGTGGGCCCAAATGCTACTTGGAAGTGGACGTAGGTGTTGGATACACCGAACCACTATAAAATCTTTGTGTTTACCGTGCTTTGTCTCTCTATCTTTCTATCTCATTATTTATGCTTAGCATTTATCTTGCACTCAATCTCTTTTATTTCAAAGCACATAGTTTTAAAAAGCTAAATTTTTTAAGAACCTAATTCACCCCCCCTCTTGGGTTGCCATCTGGGCCAACAATTGGTATCAGAGCTAGTACTCATTTTTTATTTGATCCAACGATCAAGAGTCAAAGATCCAAATGACAGCTCAAGCTCGATCTTGATTTGCTGAAGGTCAATCCACAAATAGACCTCCTTTATTTAATGGTTCAAATTATTCTTATTAGAAAACTAGAATGAGAATTTTTATTCAAGCTTTAGATTATGAACTATGGAGTATAATCACTAATGGACCTAGCACACCCACACACTTAGTAGATGGTTCAATAGTTCCTAAACCTGAAAGGGATTGGAATGAGAACGATAAGAAAATGGCTCAGCTTAATGCAAAAGCCATGAATGTTTTATATTGTGCTTTAGATGCTAATGAGTTTAATAGAATTTCTACATGTATTTCCGCAAAAAAATTTGGGACAGATTAGAAGTTATCCATGAGGGTACTAATCAAGTCAAAGACTCAAAGATTAATATTCTTGTTCATAAATATGGATTGTTTAGCATGGAACAAACTAAATCTATAACCTGCATGTATACAAGATTTACTGATATTGTGAATGGTTTAAAGAGTCTTGGCAAGACCTATACTAACTCTGAATTGGTTCGTAAAATTCTCAGGTCTCTTCCAAGGTCATGGGAAGCAAAGGTGACTGCAATCCAAGAAGCCAAGGATCTCAATGCCTTACCTTTGGAGGAGCTACTTGGATCACTAATGACCTATGAGTTGACCATGAAACAGCATATAGAGGAAAACGTCAAGAAGAAGAAGACCATTGCACTCAAAGCTGCAGAAATTGAGGAAAACAGCAGTGAGGATGAAGATGATGATGAGACAGCTCTTCTTGCTAGAAAGTTTAAGAAATTTATGAAAAAAAGAAGACCTTTCCACAAGAAGAAGTATGGAAAAAAAATGGATGGAGAAAAGGAGAAAGAGAAGGACAAGGACAAAGAGAAAGACCCCCTTATATGTTATGAATGTAAGAAACTGGGGCACTTTAAATATGACTGTCCTCAATTGAAGAAAACCTTCAAAAAGAAGAAGAAGGCTTATGTTGCAACATGGAGCGATAGCGAAGAATCCTCATTAGAGGAAGAACAAAAGGAAGTTGCAAATATTTGCTTTATGGCAAAAGAAGATGATGAGGTAAGTACTGAAACTCATGACTTTACTTTTGAAGAATTATTTGATGTATTTAATGAATTAGTTGATGATTTTAAAGTTTTAAAAAAGAAGAGCAAATCTTTAAGAAATGAAAATTTAAATCTTATTAAAGAAAAGGACAAACTAATTTATGAAGTTGAAAAACTGAAATCTGAAAATGAAAGTTTGTCAAAAGAAAGAGAATCAATTTCCAATGAAAATGTTAGTTTAAAGAAGGAAGTTGATAAATACAAAAATATAGTTGATAAATTTACATATAGTTCTGAAAAACTTAATTTGCTATTAAGTAATCAAAGAGTTGTATTTGATAAAGCTGGATTAGGTTATAGGCCTAATAAGAAACAAAAATATGTTAAAATTTTTTTAGAAAGGAACAAGAGAAAAATGATGTTTCATGTTATTGCTGTAACAAGAAAGGACATAAATCATATGAATGCAATCTTAAAAAATTAACAAGAATTTAAATATAAAAGGAAGGAAAGTATGGGTTCCAAAAGGAACAATCTTTACTGCTACTAACCATGAAGGACCCAAGAAAGCTTGGGTACCTAAACAGAAAGTTTGATCACTTTGCAGGAGTATCTTACGGCCGAAAGATCAAAACGAAAGTGGTATCTTGATAGCGGCTGCTAAGGTACATGATGGGTGACAAGGATCAATTCATCACCCTTGAGGATAAAAGAGGAGGAGTAACCTTCGAAGATAATGGCAAAGGCCAGATTATGGGCTTTGGTAAAATTCAGATAGCTCCCTCCACTTTTATTGAAAATTCTTTATGTAGATGGTTTAAAGCATAATTTAATTAGTATTAGCCAATTGTGTGATAAAGGTTTCAAAGTTTCATTTGAAGCTTCTATCTGCACTGTTTCTAATCCCATTGACAATAGCATTATATTTGTTGGAAATAGGAATGTCAATGTATACTTAATTGATTTAGATAATTTATCTACCAATAATCATTGCTTAGTTGTTAATAATGCTAATGTAAATGAGATTGGATGGTTGTGGCATCGTAGATTAGGTCATGCAAGTATGTGCTTAATTTCAAAATTAATTAGAATGAATTTAGTTAAAGAACTTCCAAAGTTAGATTTTGAAAATAATAGAATTTGTGATGCATGTCAATTTGGAAAACAAACTAGAAACTCTTTCAAATCTAAAAATGTTATTTCTACTTCTAGGCCACTAGAGCTACTTCACATGGATCTTTTTGGACCTACTAGAACCACTAGTCTAGGAGGAAAGAAATATGGTCTTGTGATAGTAGATGATTATTCTAGATTCACTTGGGTATTATTTTTGGCTCACAAGGATGAGACTTTCTCAATATTTTTGAATTCTTAAGAAAGTCACTAATTAGAAAAACAACACCATAGTGTCTCTTAGAAGTGATCATGGCACAGAATTTGAAAATCACTTATTTGAAAATTTTGCACTGAACATAGCATTCATCATAACTTTTCTGCACCTAGGACACCACAGCAAAATGGAGTTGTAGAAAGAAAGAATAGAACTTTAGAAGACATGGCCCGCACCATGCTATGTGAAAGCAACCTTCCAAAATACTTTTGGGTGAAGCTATAAACACAGCATGTTACATCCTTAATAGAGCTTTAATTAGGCCAATTCTTAAGAAAACTCCTTATGAATTATGGAATAATAGAAAACCTAACATTAGTTATTTTCATGCATTTGGTTGTAAATGTTTCATTCATAATAATGGTAAGGACAACTTAGGAAAATTTGATGCAAAATCTGATGAAGGCATATTCTTAGGATATTCAACAACGAGTAAAGCCTATAGAATATTTAACAAGAAATCATTAATTGTAGAAGAATCTATTCATGTAGTCTTTGATGAGTCTTTAGCATCAAGTTCAGAAAAGGTTGATGATGAGGAAGATACAAATTTGCTAGAAAGAGATATTGAAAAATTAAATATAAATGTATCTTCAGATCATGAACAAGAAGCTAAAGATGATGATTCACCTAGGGTTGATGTTATTGATACTAATCATAATGAAGTAGATCTTCCTAGAGATTGGAGATATGCCTATGGTCATCCAAAGGAACTGATTATAGGTGATCCATCTCAAGGTGTAAGAAATAGATCATCAATAAGAAATATCAATAATGATCTTGCATTTGTATCTCAAATTAAACCTAAAATCATTGAAGAAGCTGAAAAAGATAGTAATTGGATGCTAGCTATGCAAGAGGAATTAAATCAATTTTCTAGGAATAATGTATGGTCCTTAGTTGATAGACCTAAAGGTCATTATGTTATAGGATCTAAATGGGTATTTAGAAATAAATTAGATAAAAATGGCATAGTAATTAGAAATAAAGCTAGATTAGTTGCAAAAGGATATAATCAAGAAGAAGGAATTGATTTTAATGAAACTTTTGCACCTGTAGCTAGATTAGAGGCAATTAGATTATTACTTGCATTTGCATGTTATATGAATATCAATTTATTTCAAATGGATGTTAAAAGTGCATTTTTAAATGGTTTTATAAATGAAGAAGTTTTTGTAGAACAACCACTTGGTTTTGAAAATCATGAATTTTTAAACCATATTTTTAAATTACACAAAGCACTATATGATTTAAAACAAGCACCTAGAGCCTGGTATGATAGATTAAGTAAATTTCTAATTGAAAATGATTTTACTAGAGGAAATGTAGATAAAACTCTATTTTTGAAAAGAAAAGATAAAGATTTATTAGTAGTACAAATCTATGTAGATGATATTGTATTCGGTGCTACTAACGATCTTCTATGTCAAGAGTTTGCTAAGCTAATGCAAGGAGAATTCGAGATGAGCATGATGGAAGAACTCAATTTCTTTCTAGAACTTCAAATCAAACAAAGAAAAGAGGGATTTTCATTAACCAAACAAAGTACACAAAGAAAATTCTCAAGAAGTTTGGAATGGAATCAATCAAACCCCTTGGAACACCTATGAGTCCTTCATGCAAATTGGACAAAGATGAAGATGGTAAGAAAGTTGATCAAAAGCATTATAGAGGTATGATTGAATCTCTACTTTATTTAACTGCAAGCAGACCAGATATTATGTTTGCTGTTTGTTTATGTGCTAGATTTCAATCAGAACCTAAAGAATCTCATTAATCGCTGTAAGAAGAATACTAAGATATCTAAGTGGAACTAAAAATGTAGGATTATGGTATTCTAGAGACTCAACACTGAATTTAATTGCTTATTCTGATTATGATTATACTGGATGTAAACTAGATAGAAAAGTACAAGTGGTGCATGTCAACTTTTAGGAAGTAACTTAATCTCTTGGTTTAGCAAAAAGCAAAATTGGTTGCATTATCTACTGCTGAAGCAGAATATGTTGCAGCTGGAAGTTGCTGTGCTCAAATCCTTTGGATTAAGCAACAACTTAAATATTATAGCATAACACTTGATAAAACCCCTATTAAATGTGACAACACTAGTGCAATAAACTTAACAAAAAATCCAATCCAACATTCAAAACTAAGCACATTGAAATTAGATATCACTTCATTAGAGAACATGTAGCTAATGGTGAAATTTGTCTTGATTATGTTTGTACTGAGGAACAATTAGCTGACATATTTACAAAACCTTTGAGTGAAGAGAGATTTTATTATCTTAGAGGAGAATTAGGGATTTGTGATCCTCTGGAATGATTTTGAAACCCTTAAGATTGATTATCTAGAATTCAGTTAATTTCTTGAAAATCCTTTCATGATTCTAAGGACAATTCATCTAGATAATTCAACCATTCGATTCATAACATTCCAAAGATTTTATTAAAATTTTATTGATTCTATTTTGACAAGTTTTGGATCTTTGAAACTCTCATTTATTTTTGAAACTGTCAGTGGAGTCGATACCCTAGTTAGTATAGTCGACACCTCATCTGTGTCGCTCACAGTCTGTGACCTTGGAGCCGACACCCACTTAAGCGGAGCCGACTCCAGCTCGGCGCTAACAGTATTAGTGACTTGGAGTCGACACCCGACTTTATGGGAGTCGACACCTGGTGGCCCCAAATTGATTATATTAGGGCAGAGTCGACACCTTCTCATCCCCAATCATCTCCAAACCTTTTCCAAAACCTCTCCAAGCCTTCCAAAACCAATATTCCTCAAATCAACCATTCCTTAAGATTTCTATGGCACCTAAGCGTAGGGGATCGATCTTTAAAGCTCCTGTGACTACAAGGAAGCGGACGGTGTGGCGCCCTGTCCGTGAACCTACACCGAGCGATGATTCTTCTTCAATGCACTATGACAATCTTAGCATCTCCTCTCCACAAGTAGATACCCTGGCTGGCTGAATCAGAACCATGGGAAGGAAGATAGATTTTTAGTTCTTTAAAGCCGAGGGTTTTGCAATTGGTAGACAAATCAAGGAACTTGGTTGGGATAAGGTATGTTCCTTAGATGTACCTACTTATCCGGCTCTTGTAAAGGAATTTTACTTCAATTTATCAAGGGGAGATGGTGGATTAGTGAGTATGGTAAGAGGAAAGAGAATCATCTCATTTCTAAGATTTTAGGAAATCTTTTAGAAATCCTGTTGTAGGGATGATTGCTACTAGTTACAGTGACAGAACGGAGCATTATCGAGGATGTTGGGTAGAGATTTCACTGATTTTAAGGAAATTAGGACAAATCAGTTGCCTCTTGAACTTAGACTGTTACATAACATATGTGGTAGGATCCTATTTTTCAAGATTGACGATTTGAGTATGTCTCAGAGCGAGACATATTGTTAATGGACAATATCTTGACGGGTCAGCCAATCAATTTAGCAGGAATGATGATATGGTACATGGCTGAGGCCGGAGGCAAGAGGAGATCTTTATTGCCTTATGGGATGGTCCTAACCATGGCATTTAGAAGTTAAGGAGTTGTTATCTCTGAGAATGAACCTATGAAGAACCTTAGATACACTGATTATTACAGCCTGGCTACTGTGCATAGAATGGATTTGTGAAAGTGGATGGTAGATGGAAAGAAAGGATAATCTAGATGAGAGAGTGGCTGACATTGGAGCCACTGCACCTTCTGAGGCAGGTCCTTCAGTGAGGCATCCTTCACCAGAACCTAGCAGATCATCACCACCACCGGCACCTACTTCCATCCCTGCATCTATACCAGTGTCTGTTCCTTTGTTGATTTTTTTGATGTTCAGATGAGCAACTTAAAGGATTATTTAGTACTAAAAAAGAAGAGATAAAGACTGAGATTGATAGTAGTATGATGGGTTTAAGAGAATTATTTTATTCTTTGGATGAGAGAGTTAGCAAAATTGAGTCCACCCTTGGAGCCTCCGTAGAATCTTTGAAGAATGATCTCAAGAATATTTTTGAAGAACTTAAAGAGATTGGAGGTGATTCAGAAACATATTCCAAATGCAATGCTGAGTTACAAGAGAAGATCGTTGTTGCATCTGGATTCTTTGATAGGAGACTAAATGAATTCATTTCTACTCAAAGTGAAAGGATGGGCAAGATTCTAGCAGAACTCAAAAGGAGATTTGGATTTGATGTTTATTTGCTTTAGTTTGATGTTGATTTACTTTTTACTGAAATTTTGATGTAATGAAGTTTTTTTTATAATATGATGTAATGTTTGACTTTGTGAAGTATGTAATGAACTTTTTGATACTTAATGAATATCATTTGATCTTTGAAGAATCTCTTAATTTTTCATTTAATTTGAAACTTTTTAACCTTTTTGTTGATTACAAAAAAGGGGAGAAGTATTTGATATTTGTATATGCATTGAAACAAATAAGCTTAATCAATTGGTATTTAATTGATTATATATGGGGAAGAAGTAATTGACAATTCTATATGTGCATTGAAAGAAAGAAGCTTAATTGACTTAATTTAATATGTTTAATTGGTATCAAACATTAAACTCATATGAGAAGTAATTGATAGTTGTATATGCGTTTACTGTTAAGGGAAGAAAAGATGTTAAATTGAGTATCATAGAGGGAGCTACTTCATGCAGGAGGAGCTTACCTATGAGAATGAAATATTTGAGAAATTTGATTTGAAACCTTATTGTTTAATCATGCATTTACTCAATGTTTTTATAATCATCAAAAAGGGGGAGATTGTTGACCCAATTATTGATTTTGATGATTAACAAAAGATATGAGTATATTTACTATGTTTCTGACATATTTAATAAGTGTTTCAGGGATTAAAAATATTTAATCAATCAAAAGGAATAAAGGAATAAGTTTTGAATCAAATTTTAAAGGAATTTTTCAAAGTTCAGAACTTAGAGTCGACACCCAAATAGTCAAGAGCCGACCCCAAGGCGTATCAGAAGATTTCTGAATTTTTGGCATGGTCCGGAGTCGACACCCAGAGTTTCAGAGCCGACTCTAACCTGAGATACAGAGAAGTGTATTCTGTTTCAGTTTCCGAAGCCAACCTAAAATTCGGGAGCCGACACCTAAGATTTCGAGAGCCGACACCTGAGTTTCTGGAGCCGACTCTAACCTGAGAACATAGAACGTGTTTTTATGGACATTTCTGGAGCCGACACTCTTGGATTTCGGAGCCGACTCCCGAAACGTCGAGCCGACACTTAACTTTTCGGAGCCGACTCCTCAACAACTTTTTATTTGCTATTTTTGGACACCCGATCTGGAGCCAACACCTGAAAAGTTGGAGCCGACTCCAACATGTTAAGAACGGATTTTCAATTATCAAAACAGACTCCAACGGTAATATTTTTTCCACCTAATCTCTAATGGCTATTTTTCTTTGTGTGTAGAAGTATCTAAGCATCTTATAACGGCTATATTTTCTACCTAAACTTGGATTAAGAGATCTATAAAAAGGGGAAACCGTCCGTTGAGGAAAAGAAGAAAAGAGAGACTAGAGATTGAAAAAATCCAAAAAATCTTGAGAAAGAAATCAAAGAGGAAAGACTCAGAGCTCAAATCCATCAATCCTAGAAAGTTTAAAGAGAAATCCACAAGCTTCTCAAGATCAAATCAAGGAGATTTCAATGTTAGAAAAAGAAAGCAAAAGCCCCAAATCTTTAACTTCTTAACTGCAACTTTCAGTGAAGAATCTGAGCTGAGGCCTGATTCAATCTTTCAAAGGAAAAAAGGAAAAGAAGAAAAGCTTGCTTTCAAAACGCTTCTATCAGGCTTTCCTATCCTTGTTTATTTATTTACATATTTGCTCATTTAAGGAGCTTTTTATTCTAAACTCTATTTTCCATTTGTGTTTGCTAATTCAATCAGAGGATTGAAATAGTGGAGGTAGTATACCTCGGGACAAGCTAAGGATAGCTTGTGGTTGGGTTTTATGCTGGTAAGCCCGGTAAAACCAGCTAGGTTCATTGTGATTCCAGGGAAACAATAAGTTTTGAGTTGTGAGCTTGTAAAACAACTCGGCTGTAATCAAGTGGATTATAGTGTGGGCCCAAGTGCTACTTGGAGTAGACGTAGGTGTTGGATACACCGAACCACTATAAAATCTTTGTGTTTACCGTGCTTTGTCTCTCTCTCTTTCTATCTCATTATTTGCTTAGCATTTATCTTGCACTCAATCTCTTTTATTTCAAAGCACATGGTATTAAGGAGCTAAATTTTTTAAGAACCCAATTCATCGTCCCCCTCTTGGTTTGCCATCTGGGCCAATAGGACGCCTCGACCGGCAAGGGCCACAGAGGAACATCGTCGGTGCCTGGGGCAACATCCGCGCCCTATGATCCCGGTTGCAAAGGGGGGAAGGACCGAGGTGATCCCGCCTCGGTGTCCCTCATGTACCATGGCTGCATGGTGGAGTGACTATTGGCTGGGGTCTGCCTGCCGAAGCTCCAAGCAGAGTTCAGCCAGCTGGACGCCTCTACCATCCTCCAGGATGCCTTCACTGCGCATTTTTGGGTGTCTTCTCTTTTCTTTCAATTATCTTCCTGCTTCACTGTGTACTAACGGAGGCTCTCCCTGTGCATGCAGTGAACTCCTTGTTGGCCCTGAGGGACACCACCCTTCGGAGCAACTGTGCCCACCAGGTGACCTTGGCCGCCATGGCTAGGGGCGAGAAGGCCGAGAGCGCACTGGAGATGGCCCGAAGGGAGGCCGAGGGCGCATTGGAGGTGGCTCAAGGGAGGCCAAGGTGGCCTAGAGGGCGCTAGGGGTGGCCCGGAGGGAGGCCGAGGAGGCCAAGAGAACCTAGGTTTATTCCAAGGGAAAGTCGAGGAGATCAGGTGGTAGGAGCGGTTGACCTCAGGCATGCCCACGCCGCTGAAGCAGAGTTGGCGATAAAGGTGGCCGAGCTGGAGGCTAATCGGAACCAACTAGATACAGTGATCCAGGAGGTGAGGGACTTGAGGGGTGAACCGAGAATGCGAGGAGATTGCCCGGATGGCAGAGGTCAGGGTCGTCGATGCCGATGCCAAGGGTCGCCAATGCTACTGCCCGAGCGAGCAAAGCCTTTTAGAGGGCACGAGATGATGAGGGGAGGGCGGCAGCGGTAGAGGGGGCAGCATCCAAGGCAGTAGAGCATTTTTGGGGCTCCACTAACTTTGCTGATGAGGTGGCAGAGGCCTTTGTGGATGCTTACCTCCAGGGCTTTCGAGACGGCAAGAGGAAGGCCGCGAGGGTCTCTGGCATTGTGAGCCTCAACGACCTCGAGCCTAACACCGACGAGGGGTCAGAGGAGCCAGCTGGTGGTGGGTTCGCTCCATCAACGCCTGAGGGCCCCCGCTAAGTTTTTCTTCTCTTTTGCATTGAAGTCCGACCTGAGTTGGCATTTTGTACTGAAGTCCGACCTGAGTCAGCATTTTAAACACTTTGACAAGTAATGAAAATAAAGTATTTTCTTGAAATTTCTAAGTCTTTTAAATTTTTTTGAATACTTAGCTCTGTGTGGTGCATTCCTTTCTTAGTTTGTACTTATAGGATCACCCGATAGAGTTGCATTGGTCCTGGTGTTCGTCGTAAGCGAGCCCGGGACTTGGTTGTAGCGCTGGAGCGGATCTTAGAGTGAGTGCCGAGGCTAGCTCTAGAGCCGGCCTTTATGAAGACTCGAGGGGGTCAGGTGCTGACTTTGTAGTAGGCCCGGCGCTGACTTGCCGCAGGGTTTCGGTGCCGACAGGGATCGATCTTCAGGTGTCGAGCTGTCCTCGGGCTTCTAGTGCCTATCGGAGTCGGGCTTTGGTGCTGAGCTGGCCTTGGGCTTTCAATGTCGACCGGAGTCAGGCTTTGATGCTGAGCTGGCCTCGAGCTTTCAGTATCGATCGAGGTCAGGCTTTAGTGCCGAACTGGCTCAAGCTTTCAGTGCCGATCGAAGTTGGGCTTTGGTGCTGAGCTGGCCTCGAGCTTTCGTGCTGACTGGGGTCGGGCTTTGGTGCCAGCTGCCTCGGGCTTTCAGTGCCGACCGAGTCGGGCTTTGGTGCCGAGCTGGCCTTGGGTTTTCAGTGCTGATCAAAGTCGGGCTTTGGTACCGAACTGGCCTTGGGCTTTCAGTGCCGATCGGAGTCGGGCTTTGATGCCGAGTTGGCCTTGGGCTTTCAGTGTTGGCCGAGTCGGACTTTGGTGCCGAGCTGGCCTCAGGCTTTCAGAACCGACCGAAGTTAGGCTTTGGTGCCTAGCTGGCCTTGGGCTTTGGTGCCGAGCTAGCCTCGGGCTTTCAGTGCTGACCGGAGTCGGGTTTTGGTACTGAGCTGGCCTCGGGCTTTCAGTGCCAACCGGGGTCGGGCTTTGGTGCCGAGCTGGCCTCGGGCTTTCAGTGCCGATCGAGGTCGGGCTTTGGTGCCAAGCTGGCCTCAGGCTTTCAGTGCCGACTGAGGTCGGGCTTTGGTGCCGAGCTAGCCTCGGGCTTTGGTGCCGAGTTAGTGCCGACCGAAGTCGGGCTTTAGTGCCAGCTGGCCTCAGGCTTTAGTACCGATCGGAGTCAGACTTTGGTGCCGAGCTAGCCTTGGGCTTTTAGTGCCGACTGGGGTCATGCTTTGGTGCCGAGCTGGCCTCGGGTTTTCATTGCTGATCAAAGTCGAGCTTTGGTGCTGAGCTGCCTTGGGCTTTCAGTGCCGATCGGAGTCGGCCGTTGGTGCCGAGCTGGCCTCGAGCTTTCAGTGCCAACCAGAGTTGGGTTTTGGTGTCAAGCTGCCTTGGGCTTTCAGTGCCAACCAGAGTCGGGCTTTGTTGCCGAGCTGGCCTCGGGCTTTAAGTATCGACCGAAGTCAAGTTTTGGTGCCGAGCCAGCCTCGGGCTTTCAGTGCCGACCGAAGTTGGGCTTTGGTGCCGAGCTGGCCTCAGGCTTTCAGTGCCAACTGGCCTCGGGCTTTCAGTGCCAACCGGAGTTGGGCTTTGGTGTCGAGCTGGTCTCAGGCTTTCAGTGCCAACCGGGGTCGGGATTTGGTGCCGAGCTGGCCTCAGGCTTTCAGTTCCAACCAGGATCGAGCTTTGGTGCCGAGCTAGCCTCGGGCTTTCAGTGCTGACCGGAGTCGGGCTTTGGTGCCGAGCTGGCCTTGGCCTTTTAGTGCTGACCAGAGTCAGGCTTTGGTACCAAGTTGGCCTTTGGCTTTCAATGCCGACCGGAGTCGAGCTTTGGCTGAAAAAGTGAGATACTTGAACATATCTTTATTAGTCAAAATGGGTGATTCACTCAAACTCATAAAAGAGTAAAATGCTCAAATTCATAATTAAATATATGCATGTATACATTACTGATAGTATCGGCGGAGGTTATTGGAGTTTCAGGTGCAAAGGAGTGGCTTTCCATCAAGTCCCTCGATCCGGTACGCTCCATGGTGGAGGGCCTCTGTGATCCAGTAGGGCCCCTCCCAGTCCAGTGACAGCCGACCTCTCAATTGAGCCTCCTAACGGCCCCGTGGCCCTTTGCCCAGTAGGGGATGGACATTCTGGGGCTATTTCCCCAGCATCTGGTCAGAGAAGGTTCCTACTTGTTGCCATCGACAACTTCGCCAAGTGGATGGAGCTGAGGGCCACCTTAGAGAAGCTCTCCAAAGCGGCCCCGCTCTTCAGCGGCCCCGCTCTTCAGCGGCCCCCACTTCTTCGAATATCTAGGATCAAGTGATTCAGGCACCGCGGAGCAATCACCCCTGGGGGCTGGGAGCTGTATGATAACAGAGCGGCACTGGGTTCTGCTCCCGCACATCTCTTCAATTCCCCTGCTGGTGGGAAATCTTACAAGTAGCCTCTTGGTGGAGATGACGACATTTAGGAAGTTCAGACCAGACCTTCCGAGGATGGCGTTGTAGGCCAAAGGAACTCGGACGACCAGAAACTTCATGAAGACCGTGCTCTGGCATGACAGCGTCTCAACTATGACTGGGAGGGTGATCTCCCCCTCCACTTTCACAGAATCTCCAGTAAAGCCCATTAGGGGTATAGTCATAGGCCGAAGGGAGCCGAGGGATAACTTCATCCGAACAAAAGCGTCGTAACTAAGAATGTCGACCGAACTTTCACTGTCAACCAAAATTCTCTTTACAGGATGTTTTGTGATCATCATGGACACGACGATGCTGTCATCATTATTATTAACTACCCCCTCTATGTCCCCTTTAGAAAATGGAATTACAGAATCTACCCCCTTATCCTCCTGCAGCCTTTTGGAAGTATCACATGTCCCCTAGAAAATCATGGCTACGGTCTTCTCAGTCGGAGTATTATTGATGCCGACTTGGGTAGGCGAAGGTGCCGATAGGCCCATTGCAGTTGGGTTCCCCCTCTGGATGAACTTTCCCAGGTGGCCACGCTGGATGAGGTCCTTGATCGCCTTCTTCAACTGGCAACAGTCTTCTGTGTCGTGACCATGGTCCCTGTGGAAGCGACAATAGAGGTTTTTGTTGCAGAGGGCTCCTGGCTTCAAGGAAGGAGGGCGTTGAAGATACGACTCGCCCTCGATTTCCATCGGGATGTGGGATATCGGGGCGAGCAGGAGGGTAAAGGGCCCCTCCGTGGGGGCGAGGGTCCGTGGTCGATTTTCCAGCCGGCGAGGAGGCTCAGGCCTCCTGGGTCGAGCCTCAATGGGCTCGAGATGAGCCTGCTTCTTGCTGGGCCCTCCATCAGCCTCCCTTCGAAAAGAATCTGCCTCGTCAGTGCGGATGTACTTTTACGCACGGCTCGACAACTTGGCTTAGGAACCAGAGGGCTTCTTGTTGAGGAAGTAAGCGAAGCGGAAGGGTGGAATCCTCGCTTCAAGGCCAAGGTGGCCACAGAGTCTTCGAGATTGTAAACTTCAAGCGCGGCCTCATTGAACTAGGCCACGAAGTCCCTCAGGGACTCGCCACTCCTCTACCGGATGGCGATTAGGCTGTTGGCCACCTGAGGGATCTTCCAGCATGCATCGAAGTGTGCCAGAAAGGCTCTCTCCATATGCCAGAAGGAGTTGATGCTGCGCGATGGTAGGCGGGCGTACCAAGCATGTGCAGCCTTCCGAAGGGTGGCCAGAAAGGTGAAGCAGAGGAGAGAGTCGGTCGCCCTCTGGACCTGCATGAGAACCTTATAGCTCTCTAGATGGTCCAGGGGATCAGTTGTGCCATCGTAAGGGCCCAGCTGGGGCAGACGAAACCAGTTTGAAATTGGCTCCTCTATGATACGGTGAGACAGTGGGGGGCGGCTATCATAGTCCGCCTCCAGTGGGTTGGTGATTCTACAGCTGAGCTCCTTCAGCCGCTGGTTGTACTCATCTAGTCGTCGTTCGGCCCGGCGAGCGATCTAACCGTCGAAGGACCCCTCTCGTGAATATCCCAAAGACGGGGAAGGGTGACGCCGATGATGATGCCCCCGCTCAGTTTCCTTCCTGTGCCGCAACTTAAGGGAAGCACTAGCGTGGCGAGAGGGAGACCGAGGCCTCTTGGAGCCCTCCCGACGGTGATGCCTGGGCAAGGCACGATGGCGACGGGCCTTCCGCTAAGGGGATCTCCCACGGGTGGACTATTGACTGGGTTGAACCATCCATGTGCCTAGCGAGGGTAGCCTTAGGCACTGCTGCGCGGTCGTTGGCTATTGTTGCAGCTCATGGATCGCCGCCACAAGTGATTGGACTTGTATAGTAAGGGCGGCGATGCGATCATCCTGAGGTGGTGGGAAAGGCTGTGCATGAACATTGGCCTGGGGAGCTAGGAGACCGGTCTTCGGCTGCTCAGCTCCTTGGCGATGTCCCTCAGCATGACTGGTGAAAATCTTCTGGGCGTACATCACCACCATCTTCTTGTTTGCTAAGGGGAAGGGAAGCCTATAGATGACTGGTTCGAAGCTTTCTACCTCCCCTCTATCTGGCGTGCCAATCTATTGCCGTCAAATCACGTTCCTCGAATGTCGGGTAATGGAAAAGATCCGAAGGACGATGAACAGGGGTTCAAGAATCTCCTGGTGTCCCTTCCTTGAATGGGAATCCTGCAAGAAAGTCCCCGGGGATTGGTCATTCTGGTGGGGACCCTCCGATGCTCCAATGAGTGACTTGGGAAACAGTAGTAAAATAAAGACTAAAAGACCTGGTCGAATTGCTTGGAGTTCAAATCCCTTCTCTTATTATGAGCGAAGGTTTTTATACATGTTCGAAGGTCCCTTTTACCTGCTTTTGAAAATTTGCTGTAACCAAGACATTACCATCTGGCAGAGGACAGGCAGCAAGGCTGACAGGGATAGGTCGCAACCACCCCTGAGTTTGTCATGGGTGGTCCTGCCTGCCAATCCCCTGTCAGGTGTGGCACCATAAGCGATAGGTGGGCCTAGTCACATCAGGCATGCGCCGTAACCGGCAGTGGCCACGCGCGATCACAGGTGGTTGGTGGGCCATGTAGCGATGACAAGCGGTTGGTGGGCCACGTGATGGTTGCAGGTGTCGAGGCCGCGGAAGACTCTGGAGCCGAGGCCAAAGGGGGCTCCGAGGTCCGAGGCCGAGGGAAACCTTGAAGTCCGAGGCCGAGGGGGACCCTGGAGTTTGAGGCCGAGGGGGACACTAGAGTTCGAGGCCAAAGGAGATGGCAGAGTTCGAGGCTAAGGGAGACCCTAGAGTCCAAGGCCAAGGGGGACCCTGGAGTTCAAGGCCGAGGCTCCGTCGATTGCTTTCCGTTAGCCCTAACGTGGCTTGATTAGCCATCAGCAAGAATAGTTTAACGCCAGGCAAGACTTCACCACTATTCCATAGATAGTCCTTTCCTCATGTCCACCAACTTTTACTCGAATTTTTGAGCCATATGGTTTTGAATTAATTGAATTATAAGTGAGCTTGGGGTGTTAGACTTTAAAAAGGATAAAAGGCAATTGGTATCAAATTGATAAACAAAGGAGAAAAGAGGCGTTGAAGAGAAAGAATGAAGATAAGCAAACTAGGAAAAGTCTTTATACACCGCTTTGGTGGAGCATGGCCTACATCGAGTGCAATGATTTGTCCATATGTGGGCCCATGCATCAGCGATGCGAGACCTATGGGTGGGTCCCTCGGTATAGGCCAATGCACTAGCAAATCATTGCGCTCATGCACCGAAGGTAATGTAGAAAGACTTTCCTAGCAAACTATATCTGTTAAAGATTCCTAGACAGTCGGTGTGATTGATTGAGATTTAAAGCCCATCCATTAATAAACTAATTATTCATATAAAATTAACCAACTTATATATCTGTAATAGTTTTTATTCAAGCTTGAAAAACCTAAGTCATGCATTTAAAAAAATAAAAAGCTAAGTTTTGTTAACATCCTTATATATTGTAACTAAGAATCCATCACGTTACATGGTTTTCAAGAATTCGTTTTCTTTTTTTTTTTAAGAGCAATGAAAAGCTCACCATTATTTTGTTAAGAAAATGAAATCATTGTTTTCAGGTTCATGCTTAGAATCTAAATATAACGTAGCTAGCATGTGATTTAGGAGAACAATGCCATCTAACACATCTTCCCTTCCTAACTGAGAGTAAAACAAAGCCAAATTCAGGATACAATTATCACAATAACCAAGTTTACTTTGTGCCTTCTCTCTCATATCAAATTTGTGTACATTAAAATGATCGAGTATATTAAACATTCTATGATTAGCTCACTGCTTGGCACTAATTCTCTACAAAATTCATGATGAAATTATCCAACTAACTTTAGACAAGAGTGCCTAACTATTAAAGCTAATAAACTACTTGACCGATAAGGAGCCTAGCTGCATTGGTTTCGCAGCTTTTGTTCACGTAATCAAGGAACAACCATTCATGACATCTCCATGTCAAGAAAAAGTCCACACGCGCACAAACAAAGGGACAAATCATAAGCAGAAGAAGTTAATTAGCACAGCCTCCAATTAAGTAGCAAAGCTAATTTAATTTGATATTTTCTAGTTGGACCTATAACAAACAATGCTGTACAGAAAATAGAGATTGGGATTACAAATTAAGTTATAAGATCATTGGTTAAAACCAACCAAAATAAAGACTTCTACTATTCAAGGCCTCAAAAGGTCATCAGCAATTGGAAAGAATCCATTCGCTTCCACGTAGATTTCTTTCAATTATGTACAACTATACTTTGATCATCAATTAACTTGAATGCTATATTTCTTAATTATGCAACTTAACTGCATTATAACTTGAGTTGCACTATAACTCGTAGGATTCCAAACACCTCTTGTGCATTAATATAGTGTATAATAGAGCCACTAGTAGGAATAATTGTTATCAAACAATTATATAAGTTTTGTAACATATATGCACGTGTACATGCATTGTGTAGTCTGGAACTTAGTCTAAGCCACTCTTGTTAAGCTGGAAGGAAAAGTCTTTGTACACCTCTCCGATGCAGGATGGCTTGCATTAGGCATGATGATTCGCTCGCACATCAGTGATGCGGGATCCACGAGCAGGCCTTCCGATGTGGGCCTATGCATGGATGAATCACTGCATCCGGTGCAAGCCATACTGTGCACCAAGAGTAATGTACAAAGACTTTTCCTAAGCTGCAAGGATGTTATCTTTGGCCCAATCCATCTTAGAAATGGGTTGGGCTTATTGGGCTTGAAGGCTGGACCAAGCTTGGCATCTCAAACAAATTTTGTTAGTTCACTGCTAACTGCACCATGATGCAATATTTGGCATGATCTTTTGCATTAGTTTGTGTTATGTTTGGAAACTTTTCATGCACAATCATGCTCTCATAACCTTATGTATTTTAGACCACGTGCCACAACAAGTTTGCAAATTTACATCTTAGCTAAGATTTCTCTTTAATTTTGTTGGCTAGGACTTGAGTTGCATGACATTGGAGAGTTCAGTGGTCTAAGCATTTGGAAAACAGAGGGAGAGTAGATCTCGAGTACTTTTAGTGATTTCTTTTAAGGAGTCATCTGGTTTTATATCTAAAAATTTAATATATATATTTGATAATAATAATATTGATTGAAGGACTTAAGCAAATGCTTAAGTTCGTAATGATAAGATAGGTACCATGATCAGAACAAACCAAAACATGTACAAAATTCTATCCAACATGTATTCGATTTGTAAGAAATTCAAGTAGAATGTAAAAAGTCCAAGTTGAAGGAGAACAACGTTAAATTAAGCACTATCAGACTCAAAAGTTTCTAAGAAGATGATTTATATATAAGAATTCATTATAAAGCTTGGTAGGAGAATAAATGCACAAGGCTCAAAAACCTTAAAATTATTATAAAACTCGGTGAACTAGATAAGATTTTGGATCAATAGTTAAAGTAAAATTATTATAAAAATTCAAATTTGGGTGTGTGTAGTCGATCGAACCTTAAAATGGTCAATTGGGCTATATCATTCCAAACAAAACCATAAAATCAAGGGTCCTATCTGATCTAGCGATCGACTGACCTAAGTTGAGTAGTCGATTGGCCCTAGCCTGCGTTGTCAACTGTTAGGTTTTGACAGCCTCAGTGGTCATATTTTTATTTGACCATTGGAGCTGCCCTTAAGCCTTAACGATCATATTCTTCCATCCCTATAAAATAAGGACTTTGTAGATTGTTTGAGCATGAGAAAATGATATAAAATGCATTGAAAAATCTTTTTTTAAAAAAAACTTTTAAGCTTAGTGTATTTATACTCTTCCTTTTCATGTTTAGTACTATATTTGCAAATCTACTTTCATTGTGAAAGTGCTCTTATTTTTTTTGGTAAAAAAGAGGCTTGAGTTCCTTATTAAACCATTTTAAAAGAGAGAAAGAGTTCATCCTTAGCATGAAAAAGAATTGCAAGAGTTCATCCTAAGCTCAGCAAAAGGAGGATGTATAGGGTTTGATCCTTACTCGATTAAGAGGATTAGCATAATAGAAATTCTAAGGAGTCTTAAGTAATGGATATAAGCAAGAGGTGCCAAACCACTATAAATCTTTGTACCTCTTTTATCTCTTTGCATATTTACTTACTTGCTTTAGTTCTCTCTCTCTCTCTCTCTTGCCTTTTTATAAATCTTAAACATAGTTTTTATTTTTTACTTATGCTTTGTTTTGAACTGCTTAAATTGTTTTTAAGCACTTAGTTTTTGAGGTTAAGTTCATTTTGGTCAACCCGATCACCTCTCTCTTAGGTTGACCCTTGGGCCAACATTTGTTTCATGGTAATGCACCTTGGTAATATGAGATTTTCATATAAATTACCATATTTGTTAATTACATATGGTAAGCTAAAAGGTAATATTTAATTCTTGACAATCTAATATTACCACAAATCAGGGTAATCCATTTCACATTTAAAAGATGGATATTTGAAATTACCAAAATAAAGTAATCTTAAATAATACTTTTAACTTTCATATAAATATTTAATAATACTTACTCTAATTATATATTTAATTTATACTATAATTTAAATATTTATATTATTTATATTTTATATTTATATTTATATTATTTTTATATTAATATTAAATTTAATATTAATATAATATTTAATATTTTAAACATTGTTGTATATTTATATAATAATATGCAAATGTTAAATTTTAAATTATTAATATTCATTTTCTTCTTACATTTATATAATATATTTCTAAATATTTATATATGATGTATTGCCATATATTATATATGGGATATTTAATAATATAATATTATATTATATATATAATTTATTAAATATTTAAAATGTTTAAATTTATAATAGTTATAAAATTATTTTACAAAAAATTTTAATTTTTATTAGAACATTACATATTCTAACAAAAAGAAGAAATGATCATATTTTATTGTTATGAACCAAATGTAGTAATTTTCTATTCATAAGAAAGTGAGTACGAAGTGTAAGATTACTAGAAATATAAGATTGTGTAAGATTATTAGGAATAGATGATTTCTGTTAATATTACATTATCGTAAACTAATATTATAAATTGCTTAAGCTGGTGAACCATTCAAATAATAATTTTACCCTTTGATAAGACAATGGCGGAGATTTAATAGTCATGAAAAATATTATAAACAAAAAAAGAAAATATCTATTAGATAACAGAAAATATCATCGGAAATGAGGGACTTTATTTCTAATGCAAGTTACAATTTTATATACATGCAGGCATGCATGTATAATACAAGGCATCCAAATCATGTTGGTGGTACAATAATTAAAGTCACTACAATTCTTATTAAGTTTGAAATCAAATTCTATAATTACTGCTTATTGAGTTTTAGCTTTTATTTGCGATCTAGTCTCATGACCTGCATCAATATGTTGCTAGCTCAATGTAATATGTTTGCTTTAGTATGGCGCAATATACATCTTATGCTGAAATAGATTTTTTTGTGTCTTCGCTCTCAATTATGATGCCATCTAAAATTGAATGTGATCGGTGGACTATTTTGATTTATATACTTAATTGAATATCATTATTGGTATAGGTTAATGCACCTACTGTCTAAACAAAAGTTGGTAATAATAAACATTGCTTGGACCTACAAGCAATGTTTCAAGGCATGTCAATTCATAGCACCAATTGTTAAATATCAAAAAATCACACAAATCATTGATCCAATTTAATCGTTATTAAATTGGGTTTGGGCATACTGACCTAAATGTGTTAATAAGTATGTCGTATTTGTGTTATTTATTTTTTAATCTCAGTTCATACTTGCCAATTTGTTTCAATAATCATGATTACTTTGTCTATCCATATGGTGTTTAGCTCCATTACCTTTGAATCGAGTAAACTGTATTCTAATCCAACTCCAAAACCTTGAGCTTGATCGGTGGCCAGCTTGAAGTAAAATTGATCAAAAGGTTAGAAGGATGAAACAAGTTTAAAATAATAGTTATTATATTATTTTAAAATTTTAAAATATAATTTATTAAGGTAAATAAGGGTATGAATTTTTTATGATATAATTTGTGTACCATTGAATATAGTGCATAGTTATTTTAAACTATCATATATATTTTATTTTAAAAATTATAATATTTTTGAAAATAAAAAATTATTTATTACATACCATGCTAACAAAAGTTGTACAGTAAAGAACCCTATTCTCATAAACAATGCTATTATAATTATTCTAATAATCCATAATAACTTATGTGTGGGTCCCTCATAGCGTGATTATACTACTTAGGATCGAAGGATGTACGGTAAAAAAAGCCCCGCATCGCACCTCTTATGGTCAAAGATAAAATTAACTACAATATTTTGATGGGACACAGTCCCCATAATTTTTCGTTAAGGTTTGTGGGGTTGAGTTTTTTTTTTTTACAAGTACGCAATCACACATTAGTCTAGTACAAATTAATTTAGATAGATCAAAATATAAAATTTACTACAGAACAAAGGATAAAAATCATCCGGTCTTCAAACCCATGATCCAGCATGCTGAGCCACTGATGCTGTCAATCAGTCAGCCATCAAATTGGCTTCGCGATAGATATGACGGATCTGGCACTATCAACCTCTCGCAGGATAGACCATATGCCACTAAGAATCGGATTAGTGGGGACTCGAGAGCAATTTTCCTTCCGCAGCCAACGAATGACCGTCATAGAATCACCCTCGATCATGAGACTATGAGCATGAAGAATCCGAGAGGCATAAGAAATGCCCGTCCAAGCAGCATAAAGCTCAGTCATAGGAATAGAGGAGTCGAGGGTACCAAAACCTTCTGCCACCAACATATCACCCTGAGGCCCACGGATGATGAAGGCAGAACCAGCAAATCTTTCACGGACACTCCCATCAAAGTTGATTTTGATAAACCCTAGAGGGGGGCTCCCAAGAAATGAAAACCGTATACCGGTTCGCTGCCGAAGCAGCAGAGGATCCCCAGAGGCCAGAGGAGTTAGAACCAACCGCATGAATAACACGGGCGTAGTCCGCCGTCAACGTTGTAATCTTCCACACAATCCTGTGTGAAGAAATAATATCATCCGTGAAGATGAGCTGGTTCCTCGACATCCATATCTGATATGCCATAGCAGCCCAAAGACCACGCTTGTGCTGAGAGACCCTTTGGAGATCATCAAAGAAAGGGGAATGCGGGGAGCCCGTATCGTCCAATCTGTTGGAGTAACCCATCAAGTGCCATATCCGTCTAGCTCTGGGGCAGATGAAGAAGGCGTGGTTGGTAGACTCCTCCTCCTCTAGACCGCACAAAGGACAGATCGGCTGGATAGGCAGACCCCTCCGTGAGAGCAGGGCGCAAGTTGGAAGGCAGTCTTACATAAGCTTCCAAATAAAGAGCTAAACCCTGGGAAGGATGGGAAGCTTCCAGATCTAAGCAGCATCCTCCATGCGCTAAGGCTGAGGCCTGAAAATCTTCATAAGGTCCCTAGAGGGGGCCCTAGAAAGGCAAGATCTCCGCCAAAGCCTGAAGTCAAACGAGCGGCCAGGGATGAGAGGAATAGAGAGAATCCACCGAGATAGCTTCTCTCCAAAGAAATGAGTCACCGTAGGGACATGCCAGGAGGGGGGATCTAAAGAAATCAAATCCTTAACCCTCAAACTGGTGGGGGCATCAATACTAATAAAAGAGGGCCACCGAGAGAGAGGAAGCTCAGAAATCTAAGTATCTTGAATAACATCAATCGAATAACCATCTCCAATCATCCATGAGATATTATTCAGGATAGACTGACCATACTGACACACCTCCTTCCAAAAGGAGGAACACCCACGGGATGGATGAATGTGCAACATGGACATCCAATCACCATACCTTGCTCGCATCAGAGAGCTCCATAGACACTGCGGCTCCAGGAGGAATCGCGATGCATGCCTGGCCAATAGAGCTTCTCTTCTAACAGTCAGAGACTGGATCCCGAGGCCACCTTCTTGGATTGACATACAGATCGTGTCCCAAGATAAAAGGTGAATACCGTGGCCATCTTGCATAGAGGCCCATAGAAAATCTCTGAAGCATCTCGCAATCCTCCTAAGACAAGTAATCGGAATGGCAGTGTTCGAAAGAAGATACAGAGGAAGAGAGGAAGAACCGAACGAATAATGGTGACCCTAGCCATCATAGATAAGTCGGTGACCTGCCAACCCTTAATACGCTGGCGAATCCGCCTCTCAAGATTAGAATAGTCAGTACAACGGGGTCGTCTACCGGTCATGGGGATCCCTAGATACATAAACCGGTCAGTCTGAGTAGAGATACCCAACAATGGATAATGGCTTCCCTGGTGGATCTGGTAGTCTTCGGGCTGAAGCAGATAAAAGACTTAAGAAAATTGACCTTCTTACCCGAAGCCTGACAATAACGCTGAATAATAGAATCAAAAGAAGCCACATTATCAATGGAAGCCTGACCTAGGAGAATGCAGTCATCGGCAAAAAGAAGATGAGAGACCAAAGGGCCCTGGGGCCCAGCCATAAAAGGGACTATACGTCAATCCTGCTGAGCCTAATAGAAAGCTCGTGAAAGATCATCCGCAGCCAAAATGAACAGCAGAGGGGATAAAGGGCATCCCTGACGCAACCCCACAGAAGAGTGAAAAAACTCAGTCGGGCTCCCATTGATGATCATAGAGAAAGAAGGCCTCTGAATGCATGTCATAATCCACTCAATAAATAGACCGTCAAACCCAAACTCCTGAAGAGAACGGTGCAAAAAGACCCAGCTCAGTCTATCATAAGCTCTCTCCATATCGAGCTTAGTAGCCATAAGGCACCGTCTGGCAGGGGCTCTCTGGAGATCATGCATAAACTCCTGAGCTATGAGGACGTTATCTGAGATACTACGCCCTCTAATAAATGCCCCTTATTCAACTGAAATAAGACGGGGAATCACCACATGAAGGCGGCCAGCTAAAAGGCGAGCACATACCTTATATAAAGTAGTGCACAGACTGATGGGCCGAAAATGCTGAGGGAGAGAAGCATCCGAGCGCTTAGGCACAAAAGTACTAAGAGTCCGGTTCCATTCCAAAGGAATGTGTTTAGATTGGAAGATAATTTGAATAGCCTGAACCACCTTCTGCCCAACAATATCCCAATAGTGACGGAAGAAGAAAGGCGGAAACCCATCAGGCCTAGGGGCCTTATCCGGACCAAGCTCCCAAAGAGCCAGGCGAATCTCTTTCGCAGTGATCAGCCTGACAAGCATATCATTATCCAGAGAAGAAACCATTCTGGAATCAGGAACCTAAAAGATCGAAGCCCCATCGCCAGTGGACTCAGACCATCTAGACTGAAAGAAATGAAGAAGCTGATCCCGAATAGAGTGGATGTCCTCCTGATAGTGCCCCTCTGCATCAACTAACCTCCGAATCATGTTTGCTGCTCATCGCTTCAGAGTGGCCTAATGAAAAAATCTGGTATTACGATCCCCGTCATGAATCCACTGAAACCTGAACCTCTACTTCCAATACATCTTGATGGGGTCAGTTGACCCCACGAAAAATGAAAATTTTTGACGGCCCCAAAGGCCCAGACTCTAGCGCCAGTGACGGCCCACAGCGTCGGCTGCCAGCGATGGCCCCCAGCGTCGGCTTTCAGCGACGGCCTCCAGCGACGACCCCCAGCGTCGGCTTCCAACGCCAGCCCCCAGTGCTGGCCAAAGGCCGACGGACTCCATCAGCTCCAGCGTCGACTTTCAGCGCCAGCATCCAGCGCCGGCCAAAGGACGACAGGCTCCAGCGCTGGCCCACAAGACCGGCACACCAAAGGCCAACACCAGCCGGCCACGGCGTCCCCAAACTGGCCGGCCCCGGCACATTGCTGGCCGGCCATAGCGTCTCCAAGCTAGCCGGCCCCGGCACATTGCTAGCCAGCCCCGGCGTCTCCAAGCTAGCCGGCCCCGGCGTCTTCACGCCAGGCGGCCCCTACTTCTCCAGGCAACTCGGCCCCGGCACATTGCTAGCCGGCCCCGGCGTCTCCAAGCTAGCCGGCCCCGGCACATTGCTTGCCGGCCCCGGCGTCTTCACGCCAGGCGGCCCCTACTTCTCGGCCCCGGCACATTGCTGGCCGGCCATAGCGTCTCCAAGCTAGCCGGCCCCGGCACATTGCTAGCCGGCCCCGGCATCTCCAAGCTAGCCGGCCCCGGCATCTTCAGGCCAGGCGGCCCCTACTTCTCCAGGCAACTCGGCCCCGACACATTGCTAGCCGGCCCCGGCGTCTCCAAGCTAGCCGGCCCCGGCACATTGCTTGCCGGCCCCGGCATCTCCAAGCTAGCCGGCCCCGGCGTCTTCACGCCAGGCGGCCCCTACTTCTCCAGGCAACTCGGCCCCGGCACATTTCTAGCCGGCCCCGGCGTCTTCAAGCTAGCCGGCCCCGGCACATTGCTTGCCGGCCCCGGCGTCTCCAAGCTAGCCGGCCCCGGCGTCTTCACGCCAGGCGGCCCCTACTTCTCCAGGCAACTCGGCCCCGGCATCTCCAGTCCCGCCGAGTCGGCCAAGGCCATTCCAGGCCGGCCCGACTCGGCCCCGGCATCTCCGGTCCCACCGAGTCGGCCAAGGCCATCCCAGGCCTGCCCGACTCGGCCCCGGCGTCTCCAGTCCCGCCGAGTCGGCCGAGGCCATCCCAAGCCGGCCCGACTCGGCCCCGGCGTCTCCGGTCCCACCGAGTCGGCCAAGGCCATCCCAGGCTGGCCCGACTCGGCCCCGGCGTCTCCCGTCCTGCCGAGTCGGCCAAGGCCATCCCAGGCCGGCCCGACTCGGCCCCGGTGTCTCCCGTCCCGCCGAGTCGGCCAAGGCCATCCCAGGCCGGCCCAACTTGGCCCCGGCGTCTCCGGTCCCGCCGAGTCGGCCAAGGCCATCCCAGGCCGGCCCAACTCGGCTCCGGCGTGTCCAGTCCCACCGAGTCGGCCGAGGCCATCCCAGGCCGGCCCGACTCGGCCCCGGCGTCTCCGTCCCGCCGAGTCGGCCAAGGCCATCCCAGGCCGGCCCGACTCGGCCCCGGCATCTCCCATCCCGCCGAGTCGGCCAAGGCTATCCTAGGCCGGCCCGACTCAGCCCCGGCACTCCAGTCCCACCGAGTCGGCCAAGGCCATCCCAGGCCGGCCTGGCTCGGCCCATCGTCTCCAGGCCTGCCGATTCGACCCCGCCCCGGTACGGCCTTGCCGGCGAGATAGGCCCCAGCCATCTCAGGTCGATCCAGTTCGGCCCCAACAAGACGGGACCCCCAGTTCTCGCCAGATCAGCCCCAGCAGTTCAAAAATCCGTTCCTCTGACATGCGCCGCCCGATAGCACCCGACGCGCGCCGCCCGATAGCGTCGATGCGTGCCGCAGTGCCAACATGCGCCGCTGATAGCGCCAGATCCGATAATCCAATGGCTCCGCCGGCTGATGGGACGCGAACCCACGTGATCGCGCCAGCGTCACCCCCTATAAAAGGGTAAACTACGTCAGGAATCGGGTAAGGCATTATAACGCACATTTTACACACTTGATGCCCTAACTCTCGGAGGAACTACCTGATCCTTCGGAGACTTCTCCCTCCTCAAGAGCTCTCTCGAGCTCCTTCTCTGCTGTGACCTCTGTCACTATCTTGGGCGTCGGAGGGTCCCACCGGAGAACCCCTCCGGTCTTGGGACTTCTTTGCAGGCACCCGGCGAGGAAGAAGGGCCTCCGCTCCCGACATCCAGGAGGGGTGATCGAGCGTCATCAGATTGGCGCGCCAGGTAGGGGGCGCTAAGAAGAAGTAGCGAACGATTTCCCGAAGCTACATCCATCGTCCCCTTTTTCCTCTAGAAGCCATGGCGGTGACACGAGCTCGGGATGCCTCTGTCAGCTGTCCGGCTGGGCTCACCCGCCAACTGGACAGCAGGAGGCCAATCCCTCTGCTGCCAGCCTTCTTGTTGCTAGCCCGCCACCGGACGCCGCTGTCCAGACGGCGGAGCAACTAGCAACCCTTCCCAGCAAGTTCAGAACCTCACTGCCATGGTCCACGAACTCCAGCAGCAGCAGTCCGTGGCCACCCAGCACCAGACTACTCCCCCCGCCAGCCAGATGTCGGCGAGGGGAGGCTCCCCCCGGCAAGGGACCGGCCAGCGTCAAGCTTCCCCAGGAAGCCTCGCCGCGAGCCTCCCAAGCGGCCACGGTCCCCCGGCCACGGCCCCAGCGAGCTTCCTCCCAAGCCACATCATCATGGGGAACCCAGGCGGAAGTCCCGACTCCCGTCCCCATCTTCTGCCTCCTCTTCTTCTTCTTCCTCCGAGCCATCCGGAGGGCTCCGACGATCAACCTCCAGGCAGAGGAACGCCTGGAGGAGTACAACCGGTGCCTCGACGAGCTCGCCAGAAGATAAACCACCAGCCGGAGGAAGAGTTCGACACTCGTCCTCCTTACACCCGCCGCATCCTGAGGAGCCGGTTCCCTCCAGGTTCCGCTTTCCTCAGGTGGACCCATACGATGGTACGACCGACCCTCTCGACCACCTCGAGAGCTACAAGGCCATGATGCAAGTCCAGGGCGCCTCAGACGCCCTTCTCTGCAAGGCCTTCCCTGCGACCCTGCGGAAGGCCGCCCGTGCGTGGCATTCCCGCCTGTCCCCCCACAGCATAGACTCCTTCCGGGAGCTGGAGAGGGCATTCCTGGCCCACTTTGACGCCTGCCGGATCCCAAGGGTGGCGGACAGCCTCTTCTCCGTCCGCCAGAAGGAAGGAACCCCTGCGGGACTTTGTGTCCCGGTTCAAAACTGCCGCCTTCGAGGTCTACCATCTCGATGATGCGGTGGCCACCCTGGCGCTGAAGCGGGGACTTCTTCCGTCCCGCTTCACCTTCTCCCTGGACAAGAAGCCCCCGAGCTCCTACTCCGACCTCCTCCTCCGGGCCCAGAAGTACATCCGGGCAGATGAAGCCGACCTCACCCGCCGGGAGTCTTCGAAGGCTCCAGCCATAAATCCGCTCGCCCAGAGCCGAGCGGACCTCCTCGCCATCGCCGATCCGACCCCCCTCGTCCGGTCCAACAACCGGCGCCGGAGCCCTATCCCCGACGAGGGTAAGCTCACCCCTCTCTTGCCCCTCGATCCCACATCCTGATGGAGATCGAGGGCGAGCCCTACCTTCAACGTCCTCCCCCGATGAAGAAGGGTGTGTCCCGCGACAAAAGCCGCTACTGTCGATTCCACCGGGACTACGGCCGCGACACCGACAACTGCTACAGTTTGAAATGGGCTATCGAAGAGCTCATCCAACGGGGCTACCTCGGCAAGTACGTCCAGAAGATGCCACAGCCGCTGCCGGCCATCATGGGGCCTCCACCAGCTCAAGCCGCCGTCGACAACACTCCCACGGAGCGGACCATCGGGATGCTGTCCTGGGGGTCGGCCTCTGCGTCCAAGCGGCCGAGGGGGGAGGATGCTCCAAGTAATGTAATGCCCAGGGGGGAGACTGCTGTAATGGAAAATGTAAACAATGAAGGCGTAGTCGTCGCTATGACGATCGCCAAACACCCTGTAAAAAGGATTTTAGTTGATAGTGGCAGCTCAGCTGACATCCTTACTTACGACGCCTTTGTTCGAATGGGTTTATCTGTTGACTCCCTTCAGCCCGTGGCGGCCCTGCTAGTTGGATTCACCGGAGACTCTGTGAGGGTCGAGGGCGAAATATCCTTGCCCATGACGGCCGGAACCCCGCCATGCCAAAGCACCGTGATCATGAAATTCCTGGTTGTGGGTCCCTTTGGCATACAACGCCATTCTTGGGCGTCCCGGCCTGAATCTTTTGGATGCGGTTATCTCCACCCGACGTCTATTGGTGCAGTTCCCCACCAGCGAGGGAGTTGGAGAAATGCGTGGGGAGATGAGCCCGGTCTTACCTTGCTACCATACGGCGTCGAGCCCACTGGAGGCCGACCCGGCCCTGGAGGCGTCTGACCCTAGAGATTCCGCCAAAGGAGGGGAGCCCGCCGAGCACCTCCTGACTTTCCCTCTCAACGATGACCCAGCAAGAACCGTCCGTGTGGGCGGACTCCTTCCCTTGGAGGACCGGGAGCGCCTCTTAGCTTTCCTGCGGGCTAACTCGGACGTATTCGCCTGGTCAGCGTCCGACATGCCCGGCATTTCTCCGGAAGTCATCACCCACAAACTTAACATCGACCCGCACCACCGTCCAATCCGTCAAAAGAAGAGGAGCTTTGCCCCCGACCGACAAAGGGCGATTGATGAAAAGTCCACAAGTTGATCAGCGCCGGCCACATCCGGGAGGCGCATTACCCAAGCTGGCTGGCCAACGTAGTCATGGTGCGCAAGGCAAACGGGAGCTGGAGGATATGCATAGACTTCACTGACCTCAACAAGGCGTGCCCAAAGGACAGCTTCCCCTTGCCAAGAATTGACCAGCTGGTCGATTCCACCTCTGGTCACGAGCTTCTCAGCTTCATGGACGCCTTCTCCGGATACAACCAGATAAGGATGGACCCCAGCGACGAGGAGCACACCTCCTTCGTGACAGAGAAAGGCATTTACTGTTACAAGGTGATGCCTTTCGGCCTCAAGAATGCGGAGCAACCTATCAGCGGCTGATGAACAAGGTGTTCCATGACCAGCTCGGCCGGAACATGGAAGTCTATGTGGACGACATGCTGACGAAGAGCACCCACGCCGCCGACCACATCTCTGACCTGGAAGAAACTTTTAACAACCTCCGTCGCTTCCAAGTCAAGCTGAACCCTAAGAAGTGCGCTTTTGGGGTCACGGCAGGTAAATTTCTGGGCTTTATGGTGACCCAGCGCGGAATCGAGGCGAACCCAGAGAAGATCAGCGCCATTCTTGACATGAGGCCGCCATCCAACAAGAAGGAAGTTCAACGGCTAACTGGAAGGGTAGCGGCGCTGAGTCGTTTCCTCTCTAGATCGGCAGAGAGGTGCTTGCCTTTCTTCAAGGCCCTGCGGAAGGTGAACGGTTTCACATGGACGGACGACTGCCAGGAAGCTTTCGACGGCTTAAAGGCGTTCCTGTCCTCCCCACCGCTCCTCTCCAAGCCGGGAGACGGGGAGAGTCTTTTCCTTTACCTAGCCGCCTCCTCGGAAGCCGTCAGCTCAGTCCTGGTGCGCCTGGACGCCGACGGAACCCAGAGGCCAGTCTACTACGTGAGCAAGGTCCTGCATGACGCCGAGGTCAGGTATTCCAAAACAGAGAAAGTCATTTTCGCCTTGATAGTTTCGCCCGGCGTCTTCGCCCGTATTTCCAAGCCCATCCCATCGTGGTGCTCACGGACCAACCTCTCCGAGCCATCCTGGCCCGTCCGGATACTTCGGGTCGACTCGCCAAATGGGCCATCAAACTGGGGGAGTTCGACATCTCTTTCCAAGCACGACCGGCCTTGAAGTCCCAGGTCCTGGCCGACTTCCTGGTCGAGTGCACTTGGGCGGAAGAGGATCCCAAGGAGGTCCCCGGGGAGCAGCCCAAGCCCGAGCCGAGGGACGATGGAAAGACCTGGATCCTCCACGTGGACGGCGCATCGAATTCTCAAGGAAGTGGAGCCGGCCTCATTCTTGTCGGGCCGGAAGGAGAAAGAGCCGAATGCGCCCTGAGATTTCTTTTTGAAGCCACCAACAACCAGGCGGAGTACGAAGCCCTCCTGGCCGGGTTAAGACTAGCCCAGGAGGTTGGAGCAAGCACCTCAGAGCCTACACGGACTCGCAACTCGTCTCCGGGCAAATCAACGGAGAGTATGAGGCGCGCGACCCCGTTATGGCGCAATATCTGAAAAAGGTTCAACTCTTGACCTCCTCGCTGCCTACTTCAGCATCAGCTACATCCCCCGGAGCGAAAACGCAAAGGCGGACATCCTCTCTCGACTGGCTACCTCCGCCGACGGCCTGACAAGGGACGCCTACATCGAATATCTAGAAAGGCCCAGTGTAGAGGGCGGGGAGGAGGTCCTCCCGCTCACCCCGGAACCTACATGGATGGACGCCTATGTCCGCTACCTCACCGACGGCACCCTCCCTGACGACCGCAACGAAGCCAGATTGCTCAAGTGGAGGGCCTCCAAGTTCATCCTCCTCGACGGGCGCCTATACAGAAGGTCATTTTCCTACCCGTTGCTTAAGTGCGTAGGCCCCGCCGACGCCGACTACATCCTCAGAGAAATCCACGAGGGCATTTGCGGAAATCATCTGGGGGCAGATCCTTGGCCCAGAAGGCTCTCCGCCAGGGGTACTTCTGGCTCACTATGAAGGAGGACGCGGCCAAGCTAGTTCAAAGGTGCGACGGCTGCCAGCGCCACGCGCACATCCAGCGTCAGCCACCTGCCCCGCTGAGCCCACTCTCGGCTCCGTGGCCCTTCGCCCAGTGGGGGATGGACATCCTTGGACCGTTCCCCCCAGCTTCAGGACAGCGGAGATTCTTGCTTGTCGCCATCGACTATTTCACCAAGTGGGTCGAGGTCGAGGCGTTGGCCAAAATCACGGAGAGCAAAGTTAAGACTTTCTTCTGGAAGTCGATCATATGCCGCTTTGGCTTGCCTCACACCCTCGTCACGGACAACGGTCGCCAGTTCAACAACGAGGCGTTCAAGACCTTCTGCGAGGAGCTGGGCATTCGTCACCGATTCACCTCCGTCGGCCACCCCCAGACCAACGGGGAGGCTGAGGTCATGAACCGCACCATCCTCAAAGGGCTCCGGACTCGCCTAGACGGCTCCAAAGGGCGTTGGGTAGAAGAGCTCCCCAGTGTGATATGGGCCTACCACACAACGCCCAGAACCCCGACGGGCGAAACTCCTTTCAGCCTCTCCTTCGGATCCGAGGCCGTCATCCCCGTCGAGATCGGATTGCCCAGTCCACGGGTAGAGTCCTTCAGTGAGGAAGACAACCCCGCTGATTCGGGCCAACCTAGACTTCATCGACGAGGCGCATGACAGGGCGAGACTGCGCATGGCGACCTTTCGCCAGCGAGCGGCTAAGTACTATAACGCCCGGGTTCGTCCCAAGGTTTTTCGCCGCGGAGACTTGGTGCTTCGAAAGGCCGAGGTATCAAAGCCTACCGAGGGGGGCAAGCTATCCCCCAACTGGGAAGGCCCCTACCGTGTCGCCGAGGCGCTCCATCGGGGGGCATACAAACTGGAAGAGCTTGACGGGAAGCCCATTCCACGCACCTGGAATGCGGACAACCTCCGCCGATATTATCAATGATGTACCCCCAGGGGCATAAGCAATAAAGAAAAAGGTCCTTTCTGGCGACACGGTTTGTCTTCCCTTGCGCAAGTCTCTCAAAAGGAGCTCACTGGCATCGCGGCCCACGGGACACCACTCGGCCCCGGCACGGCGGTGCCCCCGAGTTGGTTAAGACCCTAAAGGCTCCGTACCCGGCTGAGTCGCCACTTGGGCGGAACACAAACCCCCAGCTGGTTCAAAAGGAGCTCACTGGCATCGCGGCCCACGGGACACCACTCGGCCCCGGCACGGCGGTGCCCCCGAGTTGGTTAAGACCCTAAAGGCTCCGTACCCGGCTGAGTCGCCACTTGGGGAACACAAACCCCCAGGCTGGTTCAAAAGGAGCTCACTGGCATCGCGGCCCACGGGACACCACTCGGCTCCGGCACGGCGGTGCCCCCGAGTGGTTAAGACCCTAAAGGCTCCGTACCCGGCTGAGTCGCAACTTGGGCGGAACACAAACCCCCAGGCTGGTTCAAAAGGAGCTCACTGGCATCGCGGCCCACGGGACACCACTCGGCTCCGGCACGGCGGTGCCCCCGAGATGGTTAAGACCTAAAGGCTCCGTACCCGGCTGAGTCGCCACTTGGGCGGAACACAAACCCCCAGGCTGGTTCAAAAGGAGCTCACTGGCATCGCGGCCCATGGGACACCACTCGGCTCCGGCACGGCGGTGCCCCCGAGATGGTTAAGACCCTAAAGGCTCCGTACCCGGCTGAGTCGCCACTTGGGCAGAACACAAACCCCCAGGCTGGTTCAAAAGGAGCTCACTGGCATCGCGGCCCATGGGACACCACTCGGCTCCGGCACGGCGGTGCCCCCGAGTTGGTTAAGACCCTAAAGGCTCCGTACCCGGCTGAGTCGCCACTTGGGCGGAACACAAACCCCCAGGCTGGTTCAAAAGGAGCTCACTGGCATCGCGGCCCACGGGACACCACTCGGCCCCGGCACGGCGGTGCCCCCGAGTTGGTTAAGACCCTAAAGGCTCCGTACCCGACTGAGTCGCCCCTCGCAGAGGTTCCACACCCCCAGGCGGTTCAAAAGGAACCTAACGACTCAGCTCTCGGGTCACCCTCTAGGGTTCACTCCCAGACTCCGCTTTGGGAGAGAATCACTAGCCGCCCTTAACTAACCAAAGAAGGCGCGCAAACGTCCATCCAAGACGTCCATCCAAGGCAGCCAAGGTAAAAGTGCTACACTCCTTTCGCTTGGCTGGTACGGGGCACGCAAGCTCAAGGAGTGTGGGGGCATTTGATGGGGTCAGTTGACCCCACAAAAAATAAAAATTTTTGACGGCCCCAAAGGCCCAGACTCTAGCGCCAGCGATGGCCCACAGCGTCGACTGCCAGTGAGGCCCCCAGCGTCGGCTTCCAGCGACGGCCTCAAGCGACGGCCCCTCGGCTTCCAACGCCAGCCCCCAGCGCTGGCCAAAGGCCGACGGACTCCGTCAGCTCCAGCGTCGACTTTCAGCGCCAGCATCCAGCACCGGCCAAAGCACGACAGGCTCCAGCGCCGGCCCACAAGACCGGCACACCAAAGGCCAACACCAGCCGGCCACGGCGTCCCCAAACTGGCCAGCCCCGGCACATTGCTGGCCGGCCATAGCGTCTCCAAGCTAGCCGGCCCCGGCACATTGCTAGCCGGCCCCGACGTCTCCAAGCTAGCCAGCCCCGGCGTCTTCACGCCAGGCGGCCCCTACTTCTCCAGGCAACTCGGCCCCGGCACATTGCTAGCCGGCCCCGGCGTCTCCAAGCTAGCCGGCCTGGCACATTGCTTGCCGGCCCGGCGTCTCCAAGCTAGCCGGCCCCGGCGTCTTCACGCCAGGCGGCCCCTACTTCTCGGCCCCGACACATTGTTGGCCGGCCATAGCGTCTCCAAGCTAGCCGGCCCTGGCACATTGCTAGCCGGCCCCGGCGTCTCCAAGCTAGCCGCCCCGGTGTCTTCACGCCAGGCGGCCCCTACTTCTCCAAGCAACTCGGCCCCGGCACATTGCTAGCCGGCCCCGGCGTCTCCAAGCTAGCCGGCCCGGCACATTGCTTGCCGGCCCCGGCGTCTCCAAGCTAGCCGGCCCCGGCGTCTTCACGCCAGGCGGCCCCTACTTCTCAGGCAACTCGGCCCCGGCACATTGCTAGCCGGCCCCGGCGTCAAGCTAGCCGGCCCCGGCACATTGCTTGCGGCCCCGGCTTCTCCAAGCTAGCCGGCCCCGGCGTCTTCACGCCAGGCGGCCCCTACTTCTCCAGGCAACTCGGCCCGGCGTCTCCAGTCCCGCCGAGTCGGCCAAGGCCATCCCAGGCCAGGCCCGACTCGGCCCCGGCGTCTCCCGGTCCCGCCGAGTCGGCCAAGGCCATCCCAGGCCGGCCGACTCGGTCCCATCTCCCGTCCCGTCGAGTCGGCCAAGGCCATCCTAGGCCGTCCAACTCGGTCCCGGCGTCTCCAATCCCGCCGAGTCGGCCGAGGCCATCCCAGGCTAGCCCGACTCGGCCCCGGCGTCTCCGGTCCCGCCGAATCGGCCAAGGCCATCCTAGGCCGGCCCGACTCGGCCCCGGCGTCTCCCATCCCACCGAGTTGGCCAAGGCTATCCCAGGCCGGCCCGACTCGGCCCCGGCACTCTAGTCCCACCGAGTCGGCCAAGGCCGTCCCAGGCCGGCCCGGCTCGGCCCATCGTCTCCAGGCCCGCCGATTCGACCCCGCCCCGGCACGGCCTTGCCGGCGAGATAGGCCCTAGCCATCTCAGGTCGACCCAGTTCGGCCCCAACAAGACGGGACCCCCGGTTCCCGCCAGATCAGTCCCAGCAGTTCAAAAATCCATTCCTCTGACACGCGCCGCCCGACAGCACCCGACGCGCGCCGCCCGACAGCACCGATGCATGCCGCAGCGCCATCATGCGCCGCTGATAGCGCCAGATCCGACAATCCAACGGCTCCGCCGGCTGATGGGACGCGAACCCACGTGATCGCGCCAGTGTCACCCCCTATAAAAGGGTAAACTACGTCGAAAATCGGGTAAGGCATTATAACGCACATTTTACACACTTGATGCCCTAACTCTCGGAGGAACTACCTGATCCTTCGGAGACTTCTCCCTCCTCAAGAGCTCTCTCGAGCTCCTTCTCTGCTGTGACCTCTGTCACTAACTTGGGCATCGGAGGGTCCCACCGGAGAACCTCCTCCGGTCTTGGGACTTCTTTGCAGGCACCCCGGCGAGGAAGAAGGGCCTCCACTCCCGACATCCAGGAGGGGTGATCGAGCGTCATCACATCTCATGCTGCCGAAGAAGAGAGTGGTGACAAGCAAGCTTGTCATGAAGCGAAAAGAGGTCAGAGTCCAGAAGATAACCGTCCTGGTCCTCCTTCGTTTGAAGGGAACTAATATCATCTTCAACCTGTTCCACTTGCCTGATCAGATCCTCAACCTTCAGCCTATTCCATCTGGATAGTCTGCGTCTTGCCAGCATAAGACGACGAGATAAACGATAAATAGCATTACCCCTGACAGGTAGATGCCAAATCTGGAAAATGATAGTCCGAGCTGCATAATGGAACGTCCATAACTGCTCGAATCTAAACTGTTTTCACTGCTGCTGATCAACCTCCATGGATATCAGAATGGGATAATGATCGGAAACAATCCTAGGAAGGTGAGTAATAGTAATAGAAGGGTACTTTTATAGCCACTGAGTTATGGTCATAGCTCTATTTAATCTTTGTTAAATATAAATAAATTCCTGATGATTATTACATCAAATAAATTGAAGCTTCGAATACTTCAAATCTATTAATCTAAAAGAATCAATAAAAATCCTAAATTTAATAATGTTGGCTGAGCCAGTGATCCATCTGTTCTAAACTTTTCGTTAGCCTCGTTGTGGGGTTGAGTCTTGAAAGAGTCCTTCCGTTATTGGTTGAATTAAATATTCCATGCCAAACTTAAAGTGACGGCAAGGAAAGGTTCGGGAGCGTGAAAAGAAGGGGTGAGACTCGAGAGCCCAGGCTTTCCAGGAGGGAAGAGAACTGGCCCGACGAATAACGGGTTGGATTCTTGGGCTCGAGATCCCACCCAATCGCCACGTCAACGGAATTTGTCGTCGCCGGCCTCGGGAATGCGGCCTGCCGATCTTTTTTTCATGTGACCGGATCACCCTCTGCTTTTTGTTATTTTTACTTGACGAAAATATACTCCCCTAACTCTCCAACGATTGATTGCAATCATTGAGAAAGAAAATTTTATGCAGAGCCCACCCACAGTTTCCCTCTTTTCGCCGGTTTAGTTGACACTTTTGCTCGATGGTACTTTGCAAAGAAACAGCCACTCCTTTTGTTGGCCTTTTGTTTGATTGAAGCTTTCAACGCTAGCGTCTTTTTCAAAATCAGAAACCTCAAATATATATATATATATATATATATATATATATATATATATATATATATATATATATATATATATATATATATATATATCTATCCCTTGATTAATTAAAAATTAAGAGAAAAATTAAAAAATAATTATTTTA